>VZRX01020751.1:10239-25296 GCA_013398075.1 Notiomystis cincta
GGGGGGGGGTGAGAAAAATGAACATCTGGCAGCTTCAAGAGCTCAGTCTGCCTTTTTGCCAGAGAGCTGTGACGTTTTCCTACTGACTGAAGACACGGTTTCATTACCAGAAAGGGTTAACAAATAATAGTTAACAAAAAATGCTATTTTAGCTCCTGGTGAATGGGCTGATGGAATCTCACAGCAGAGCAATTTCCTCTGGGACCCTGCAGAAGTTAAAACTGAGAACCGTGTACCCCCAAGAGTTAGTTACCCCAAGAGGGCTGCCCAGGTCCTTAGGCCCATGCCCCGCCCTGGATCGTAGCCTGGAGATATTTACCTCACTCCCCTCACTATCAGAGACCCCTAATGAGAAGCCAGAAATCAGACAACTGGCTTCTCCTTTCCTCCTCCCCTCCTTCACCTTACACCTCATTCCAGCCTAAAGAGACTCCAGCCTAAAGATGTTCCAGCCTAAAGAGATTCCAGCGTGTACCACATCACGTTGGGTTGTGGGCTGTTTCACACAAGTATTCCTCCCTAGCAGGCTATTTTTAGCAGGTCAGCCCTGAGGAAGTGTCCCGTTCCTCGAGAGGCTTTCCGGGCTCCAAGTCCAAGTGGGCGGCTCTTCCTGCCCCATGAACTGAGCAGAAGGGGCGGTGGAGGGGATGTTTCGAAGGGACAAATGTCAGCACATCACTGCCTGTGCTCAAAGGCTGCCTTGTGCTATTTTCAGATGTAGAAACAAAAAAGGGCTCCCCACGTCTTAACTGCTTCGCTGCTGGTGGTGATGATGAGGGACTGCCATGCAGCACATCCCCCCTTTCAGTCCCTCTCTGCTCCCCTTCCCCTACAGGGTAAGTGGGAAGGCACCTCCCTTGGCTGCCCCTCACAACACCAGCCCCGCTGGCTGCTGCCCTCCCAAGGATTTTTGCTAATGTTGCTCAGTCCCTCCTGCCCCCAAATGGCTCCTTTGTCCTTCCCTGGCATCTGGTGCTTTCACAGCAGGGATGGGAGAGGATGCTGGCAGATGCTGGGTGTCTCACTGCAGTGGCTGTGCTCATACTCCTGATCCTGGGTGGACATGCTGAAGTGAGGACATGCCCAGGAGGTGTGTGGCTCTCTCCTCACTTCAGCATTTCCAGCACAGGTGGTAGAAAGTGTTTCCCTTGCACTCAAGGGGGAAAATAAGGCACCGTCCCACTCACCCAAAGGTAAATCCGAAACAGAGCAAGAAACTCATGCCCTAAAGGTGTGTCTTTGTCTCTCTCAGCTGTAAAGGCAAAAGGCAAGGCAGGCAGGGTGTGGGAGCCTCAGGCAGGGCTGCTGCCCACCTGCAGAAGGTACATTTTTGTCAGTGAGCTGAAAAACAGCCTGGGACCCCTCCCTGTCCCTGGAGCGTGTTTGTCTGTGCAGCCAGGCTCTGAGTCCCTGGTAGTGCTTGGGTGCCATGGCTACCCTCCTACAGGTCTCACAGTCAAAAGCCATTCCCACTGTGGATGCAGGACAAGAGGGATAAGACAGTATAAAATACAAGTCACCCTGTGCCATGTGGCTTCTGTGTCAGAAAATGACCCCAGGCCTGTCTCCTGTGCCCAGGGAGATACAGCCAGTGAGACCACATGGAGGGGCTGTGAGACATGAGTGGCAGTGAATATTTTCCCTGCCTGGCCAGATGCAGCACAGCAGGAATTACACCAGGCCCAGGCAAGGGCTGACCTTTCCCACTGCATCCAAATCACTTGGTGGGAACCACTACCAGCTCAAGCAGCACAGCCAAGAGCACTGCTCCCTCCCACGGCAGCATGGAGGTCTGGCAGCTGCAGAAACAGGATGGACATGATTCCTCCTGCCACAATAAAAGTTTCAACCATGTTAAAAGCTTACTTCATCTTAATTTTTTTAATTAGCCGTCCCAGGTCCAGAAAAGGTCAGGCAAGCTGAAAAAAGCAGGTTGATTAGGACTTAGAAATCTCATCTTTAAAAAACCAAAAACAAAACCAAAACCAAAAAAACAAAAACAAAGCCAAACCAACCAACCAACCAAACCAAAAAACAGAACCAACAACAAAAAAAACCTGCAAAAGCAAAATAAACAAAACAAAGCAAAACAAAAAACCAAAACAAAACCAAAACCAAAACAAACAAAAGAAATTCAACATGAAGTAGCTTAAATGACTGTTTTTCCTGTAATGACTCAACCTCCTGTCTGCTGAAGAGTGAGCACACAGCAAGGCCTTCGCGAGTGGACACGTGTGGATCTTTCTGTTGCTGGCGTGCTGTGTGCCTGGGTACCAAGGCTGGATGAGCTGCTCCAGCATCCTCAGGATGAGCAGTGGCAGTGCCAGAGGCAGCCTGAGCCTCCCAGAGCAGCAGGGATAAAGCCCCACTTGGCTGCACTGCCACGTGCCTGGTGAGCAGCTCGCTCTCCCCAGACATGTCGTGCATTCCTGTACGCGGCTTCAGACAACAAAGATGCTCTATCTACATTTTTTTTGGAGGGCTGCCTGACATGTTTTCACTCTGGCTGACTGGTCTGCCTTGTTTGACAGGACACAGTTGCTCTGTTTTATCATTCCTGCCCAGGAACACTGGGAAAACCCTGTGCTGCTCTTAAGTGTTTGGGTGAAATACTGAATATAGGTGCATCCATGTACTCGTGCTGAAGTTAACAGATCTGATGGCAAAACCTATCCCTTAATATCAATTTGAGATGAAAGGTAAAGTTCCTCGTTGTTGTGAAGGTCAATGAACACAATGGAAGGGCAGGGTTTGTCCTTGGTACCATTATGTCGGAGTGTCATGGTGAAAATAAAACCAGGGAATGTGTTTGAATGACCTTTTGTGCTTACCTGGCCTCTAAGTACAACAGAAAAGTTCAAATCTAGAGGCCCAAAAATTTTTTTTTAAATAAATTAGTTCCTGAAGAAGTCCTAGAGTACCAGCTGCTGAGAAATATTTACTAAAAATTACTGTAGTATTGTTTAAGGATCTGATCTGGAAAGCGCCTTCTTGTAGATGTGTCCTATAGAGATATTTCCATAAGCTGATTTCATGAGCAAGTGGGCACACATAACAGTCAGTAATATATACTGTGTATCAATGAAATTTCCATCAGTGAAAGACAGCTAACTTTTTCAAGGAAAAATGCATGGAAGGACTCAGTAATTTGGCTGCATGTCTTCAAATTTGAGAGAAGGAGAAGGAGAGATGAAAGAAGATGAGAAGGAAGCTGATGAGTTTTCCCAAAGTGCAGTTTTTGAAAAGAGAAATGTGTCAGAATGCATATTCTATATTATTTGATTTCTAAAATTTAGCAATGTCTTTAAGGTAAATACTGAAGAATATCTAAAAATACATGCACTGGGCAATATACAACAGCTTTGCCAATTAATGTTTATTCTTTTTCTGAGTTCCTTCTTCTCTTGAGGATTATGCTTTTATCCAAGTAACTTGTCCTTCAGCAAGACTTCTAGCTAGCACAATGTTATTCATACTACCTCTATGAATAACAGCAAATTAAAATCAGTGTAAAAATCCTCTTTGTACTCTCACTGATTTCCTTAGTGTGAACATGTTAGCCTTGGTCTGTTGGATAACCAGGCACACAGGATGTCTACAGCAGAGGTAGGAACCCCATGTGTGTTTCCAAAAGGCTGATCAAAGCTGCAGGGCTATGTGGTATCCCCATTCACATGTGAGTCACAAGTTAACTGCATTAGTACAGCTAAAATCAGAATTTCATGCATAACATTCCCTGAAAGTCAACTTTTCCCTTCATTTTAGTAACAAATCCACTAACTAAAGAGTTTGCCCATAGTTACATGGCATCTTTATGTTATTATATGCCACACTGGTCTTGATTAATTGTGTGGATCTTACTAGAGTAAAGCCATCACAAGATAATCTTATTCATTAACTTTCCCTCCAATGCCAAAGACTTAATCTAGTGTGTTTTACCATATAAACTGCTAGCTTCTGACATACAAATACCAATAGACCATCTGTTTATACTGGGGAGTTTAAAACCTTCTCGTAGAAAATGTCTGGAGTGCTTTAGAAGGTTACAAAGAGAAGCTTTCAACAGATAACAAGATAGTGCTGTTTAAAGAAGTAAATCATTTTAAAAATGGAGTTTAAAAACCCCTTCATGAAGAACATTTCATTAGTTTCTCAATATTGAATATAGTCTTTTTATAAGTGACTCAAGTGCACAAAACAGCACAAAACCTCAGAAATATTCTTTTGTTACATCTGTCTTTTTAACCCTCAGTAGTGGCCTATTTTGGCTTCCCCTTTTGGTTTTCTTTAAAAAAAAAAAATTAGAATTGAGTCTTTTTTTATACACTTTACTGTGCCTCCAAAGCCTCCTGCTATTAGATCGGTTTTAGCTTTCAGCAAGTGAGAGTGTGCAATAAAGAAAAATTTCCCAATGGCCACCAACACCGCAGCACAGCGTAGCTGTGCACTTGGATGACAGATTAGCTCCAGAAATGCTACTTTTTATTAAATTATCTAAGCTTTCATCAGAGAATGCTTTCACCAGGCTTTTACAGCCTTTGATAAAAGGCAAGATTTTCGATAAGGAGCCCAAAGCCTGGCTCCTATGCCTACATTGATCTAAATGATGATGTCTGGCCCTCAGATTTTAGCTTGTAGAATAGTGCCACCCTGGTAATAAGATGTAGCCCAGGCAGAAATAAGCAATGCAAATGAACAGAAGTCTAGGAAATATATAGAAAAGAATGAAGGTTGTTTAGCCTGAAGAAGAGGAGGTTTGAGTGTGAATAGGAAAGAGTGTCCTTTAATGGATAGATCATTGCTGCCAGGAGAAAAGAATGGGTATTTTCCATAATGATCTCTACAGGCCAAGAAATTATGGCCTCAGGTTAGATGGCAGGTGGATTTTTTTAAGGATAATGTGAGAATGGGCTGTCTGAGGAGGGTATGGGGTCTGAAAATCCTCAGGACCTGCTTAGGCACCTGTCAGAAATGGTACTGGTGTGGTTATCTGTCTTCAGCCAGCAGAACAGACTAAATGTTTTTGTGGATCCTCACAGAAAGGCAGCAAAACTATTGAAAACAAGTGAAAAGTTTTCATGTTCAGGAAGAAAAAGGGGGGAAAAAGTAAATCATTTTGTGGGGCTTAAGTCAATGAATACTTACCAGTTCATATGAAGAGCAGTGCATCCCAGCCCACTCCCCTACCCTGTAAGGCAACTACCAAATCCCACACTGCTCCCATGCCATAAAAACATGGCAGGAGGCTTGAGAGAGATGAGTTTGTCCTAACTCTCATGTCTGCTCCTTCAGACATTTTCCTGGGGAGTGAAGTTAAGGAAATCTATTTCAGCTCCCTTTCCTGTAGAAAAAGATTTTGTGCTTTTGTGTTAAAGTTACCAGATCAGGCTGGCTGATTACAGGAATGATCAGAAGCTCTCAGAGATACCCGAATCCACCCTGGAGCATGTCTAAGTTGATGTCTTTGTTCACTTCACAAAACTAAACAGGAGTACCTTGTGAGAGGATTAGGTATCTGCAATTCAATCCAGATGACTGCTTTATTATGGAAAACCATCCCTCTCTATACCACCCAGAAGGACAGCCACCACAGGATGAGGTACCACGGGCTCCTGTTCCATCCCAGTTGAAGCTGCAGGCTTTAGAGGCAGAGTTAAAAGAAGATGTACAGCTGCTACAGGAGAAGGGCTTAACAGCGCGTGAACGCCATGTGCTTGTAAAGGTATTTAAAGGATTAGGGGAGAATTAAATGTTTGTCTGTCTTTGTTGTTCAGCACAGCTTCAAAGCTGGAAGACAATAGATATTAAAGAAGATATTTCCCATCTTTAAATAGCGGAAGGAGACTCCAAAAACAATAGTTGGGAAACGCAGGCACGACCTAGCAAATCCATACACAAAGATGATGGACGATTCCTGTTGGATGGGTGAAGAGCATCCTATTCTGCCCTATAAAACCATGATATAAAGTTCACTGTTTCAAAAACCAGTGAACAATCCCTAGCATGGACAAAAGAGCTGGCTCAGGATTCCTCTCTGGGAAACAGAAGGCAAGCATCCTGGCTGGTGGTTTCAATTTACCCCTCTACACTGGCCTGTGGGTTAACTGGCCAGCAGCACAGCAATGCTTCCCATGGCCTCTCCTCAAAGCAGTTCTCTTGGGCAGCCAGGGGTGGTCTCCAGTTCATCTGCTGCTGCTAAATCTGCCTTGTACCAAGAATCAGAGCCTCTTAAGTTCCCCAAAAAGGGAACTTTATAACCTTTTAGGAAAAGGTAAGCCTGAAACAAACACTCTCAGAGATTCTCAGGCCAGCATTCTGGAGGAAAGCTTTCATTAAGGATTCCAGTAAATCCAGGGCCTTAGCTGGCAAGAGGAGGAATGGAGAGTCTTTCTCAGAGAGGTTATGACATTAAATCAGATTTTTACAGAACTGAGAAACGTGCAGCTACACAGATAGGGCTAAAGGGGTCTTAAGATACCTTGACATGCTCCTGATACCGAGTTAATTCTGCATAGCTGAGACAGCTGACAGGACATGGGCTAAGCTGTGGCTCACAGCCTGCAGTAACTGCCTTCAGGCACCAGAGCTCTGCCCAGGGCAGCCACTCCGCTCCACGCTGCGGCTGCACTCGGGCTCCAGGCCCTTCTGTCTCCAGCATCGTCCTCTCCAAATACCAGGCCCAGTGCTTCTGAAAGCATCTTTAGAAGGCAGACCGACGGCTGTTTTCTGCATGAGGGAACATCTCTTCCAGCTGCATTTGGGAATTTTATGGATTATTCTTCTTCACTACTCGTTCTTATTTTATTCATTATAGAAAGGGCAGAGCAAAGGCAAAAGCCTCACTCATTATATATTTCTCCTCTCCTGTTCCAGCCTATTTCTCTGAAAGATGTCATCACTGAAACAGTTAATTGGGGCTAGTAGCAATTTATATCATTCTCAGAGAATAAAGGAAAATTCTTTGTAACAGCAAACTTCATTCTGAGCAAACACAGCCCAGACTTCCTAGGCTGCCCATCACCTAAACCAGCTGCATTATTTGTGACTTCACAGGCCCCACAGTGAAGAAAATAACTTTATTCATCTTCACTGTCATCATAGTATAAATTCGAAATGTATTTGGGTTTGTGTTAGGTTTAATGAGAGTGGGAATGTGCTCCCTAGAACATTATATAAGTATTTTTACAATGTGCACTGAGCTAACAGATATTGAGGTTACTGAGCAACATGTTCATACAGCCAAAGGCTTTATATCTTGTCCATGGAGAATGCTGGAGCAGAACAAGGACATTTCTCTCCTTTCCTTCCTTTCCTTTTTAAAAGTGAATTAGTATCTCTTTCTGGGAACATTGGTCCATTAGGGTTACTTAACCCTTGCCTTTACAACGGACCCTTGTGATCCTTTTCTGGGAAGGGATCAGACCTCCATTTTTTTGGAAGCAGGTATTCATACTCTGTACAGGGAATGTCCTTGGGGTAAAAAAGTATCTTTGACTTGGAAATTCCTCCCTGCTCTGGCTGAGACATTGAATGTTAAACCTCTGTTATTTCACTTCTCAGTTTCCTTATGCTGGAAAGCACGTTGGCAACACTCCAGAATGACTGAAGCATTGAGGGAGCTATGAGGCACACGCTGATGGTTCAAGTCAGGGCTCATTCTGAATTCCTGCTGACTTCAGGCATTGCCAACACCACAAAGCACCTCTGCTCTCTGCAGTTGCTTTTGCAGCAGAGTTGGCCAAAGCAAACCTGTCCCAGCCAAAGCATCAACCTCCAAACTGCCTCTGGTCCCTCAACACCTGAGCTTCTCTGTCAGCATGCTGAGAATGGCAGAGCAGCAGCAGATATCGTGCAGAGACACAGCTGAGCTGCCAGAGCAGTTGCAGCTGGGAGATGGTGGAGGACTGTGCTTCACGTCACCACCCTATCACACCACCCTGGGGCCCCCATGAGAGTCTGAGGGATGCCATCCCTGAGCAGAGGAAGAAAAAAGAACAGTGCCAACATATTCTGCACTAAAACTCACTTCTCATCCTTCTCCTTCCTTGTCAGGGTCAAAAATTCCCCAGCTGAGAAATGAGGGCTAGCATCTTCCTTCATACCCTCACCACCAGCAGTGTATGTCCCTCCTAATCTCCCAAACTGCAGGGACCTGAGGGCCTTGTCCTTCAAGGACAGGAAAGAGGATATTGTATTGTGCTTCTTCTCCTTATCCTTTGAGACAAACACATGAGACAGCAATCCTTTCCAAACCTCCCAGACCCCAACCACACAGACGTGCACAAGCAGAATGAGGGTATCAAGACCATCAAAGTCTCTAAGTTACCATACTGAAGGTTCAGAGGTGGCTCACTGTAGATAACAGTAAGGTGACTTATTACACTCAAAAAAGATAATTAATGCTTAATTTTGGTCTTCACAAACTGCAGGAGCTTGTATTTCAGCACAGAGTAAAAGCAGTTGACATCCAAATGCTGAACTATGACCAGAAGAGGCATATTTGGTGTTGTTTGTGAAGCCTGCACTTATGTGCAGGTATAAAACTGGTTTCTAATTGCACAGTTCCTTTATGCTTTCTTTCCCAAACCTTCCCTGCATCCAGCACTGAGATGGGATGTCTGAGTGAGGATCCCTTTAGGTTATACCAGGAAATTTGAGAACCAGGCATTTCCTAACTTTTGGTACATATGGCATTGCATCCTAAATATTTATTTCACGCATTACTCTGATGAACGCAACACAGAATGATGTATTCAGCAATCAAACAAGTGGCAGAATGGATAAAAGCTGGCTGCTCCTTTCATGATCTAAAGCCAGCTTCAAGAGGAGAGCAGTGCTGTTCATGCCTAGGATAACAGTAACAGCAACTGGTGCTTTCAGCTCATGTCAAAATTAGAGTCTGAGACCACTTGTAGGATAATGCAGGCTCCTGCAGTTCTGCACTTCCCTGACTAGCCACTCACTACCACCTTCCTATGAGAAGCACACACTCCCCTTTATAGCTGTCTGGTGCTCTTAAAAGCATTGCCCAGCATCCTCATGCTGGGTTTGTAACAGCCCTGTAGTCAATAAGAAACAGCTCCCTGGGTAGATCCACATTGCTAAAATAAAAAGTGATCAGGAGGATGCTGGCTATGGAGCCAGGTGGAGTAGATTGGCTTCTGCTCACACCAGAACCAGTTCCTTCTGGAGCAGCCTTGCCTCATCCCTGCAACATTTAGCCTGGTTCTCCTCTGGCCCCATTAAGACCGTGTGATCTGCCTTTTCCAAATTTTAGTTCCATTGGAAATGGCAATAAGCTTCTTCCCTCATTTTATCCATGGGCTTAATGTGTCTTCAGTAGCTTCCTGAACATTTTCTACAGCTCACACACTGCAGACAGGTAACTTACACAAAGCAGACAATCAAACACTCTCAAATACTTCATTTTTATTGCACTCACTGTTAAGCTTGCAACTCCCCAGCTCTTTCATCACTAGAGCGTAACACCCTGTTGCTTTTAAAAAGAAAATACAAGAAGCCTTCCACATGGAAATTTGAGCCATCAAGGTAAATAAAAGGG
Source organism: Notiomystis cincta (assembly GCA_013398075.1). Classification (NCBI taxonomy): domain Eukaryota; kingdom Metazoa; phylum Chordata; class Aves; order Passeriformes; family Notiomystidae; genus Notiomystis; species Notiomystis cincta. The sequence goes on from VZRX01020751.1 coordinate 19,802, forward strand.
AAACCAAAAGGAATTAATTTCTACTGTGTTTTATATTCTAGAAGTGTCCTTCTCATTTTTAATACCATCTGCAGATCTTACCATCAACATTTTATTGTGTTTCATTAAAACACTACCACAAATGTCCATCTTCCTTAACAGAAAAGGAAGTATAAATGCGATAAAATCAAGTATTCTTAACCATTTCCTTAATTGTAGCTATTAAACATAGCAGCTGCAGATTAAAATCTCACTTTGAGAAGTCTGTGTGCACATAGTACTGTTTCAGACAATGTAGACATAAAATTACCTAATTTAAAATGAATGTTTGCTTGAAAATTGGTGTATAAATCAGGACTGTAAAACACAGATTTGAGATCCAAGAGGTACAGAGACTTTTCTCCTCCAAATAAACACCTTTCTCCATCTCAGAGACTGCAAGCACTGGGATTTCAGACACTCTCCTAATGTGTGACAGTACCAAACCAATTCCTATCCCCTCATCCCTCCTTCCCCCCTGATCACCCTACAACTTCTGGAAATACATTTCTTTCCAGCAGTAGTAGTTTAACAAGCACCAGAAATTTCAAATTTAGCTCCTGTGAGTAATTCTTTCTTACTTCAAGTTTGCCAGATTGGAGACCATTACACAGATGCCAAGGAGCTGCTGGAGTGCAGCAGCCCAAACCTGCAGACAGACAGCTGCTGTGATGTATTTAGTCCTTCAGGAGAAAAGATGCTTTATTTGAATTGACACAAAAAATTGATCTGTATGTTCTGCAGCGTGAAGAGGAAGTCCTGCCCCTGGAGCCCAAGGCCTGCAGCTCTCCAGGTGCCCACAGCTCTCAGGCTCACCATCTGCTCAGCACTACAGCCCACGCCTTGGACTGCGCCGGGACCATCACACAGCTGTGAGCAAACACAGGCTACGGAGCACTGCAATCATGCAGACACCATCCAGAATGAAAAGAATGAGGCAATTAAAAGCCAGGTGAATTGCCTGACTCCAGCAGACCATGCACACTGAACACACACTGGGATGGAACCCGACATACTCATTAGCCTGTGGCATATTTAATGCCTGACTGTTCTGTGGGCAGCCATGAGCTGGTGGTGGGAGTGAGGACAAGAAAGCAGTACACAGATAGAGCAGCCAGAAGAATAAAATAGTGTACACATCAGAAGTGCTTCATATACAGGTAACAAGCTATGGCATACAAGACTAGGTCCAGGTTGAATCCAGAGCCCTATGTCTGTAGCACCTTGCATCAATACGTGCATGACTGCATAAAAAATAAAAAACAAGTGACCAAAAAACTGTTAAAGGGTCATTGATCATTAGCTTCTGCTTCTGTCAAAAGGGGTGCAAGGCAAAAGCACTCTTGGGGTGCCATCAGAGCCAGTAAAGAACCACACTGTGGGTGAGCTGAGTGACCACTCTGATCGGATTAACCAGAAGTATAGTAACCTTGGAGGCACAGTGACAATTTAAGTGTAGCTGTAAGTCATAGTCCCTCTCTTTGCTTTGACTAGTTTCCAACTTCAACAGCACAGGCATCATGCATCAGCAGGACCAAATCTGTGCATGTACCCTATGACCATCTTGTAACAGATGTTCTTGCAACCACAAGCAGCTCTAGCTCCAAATCGCAGCCACAGCAAATTGTTCTTCATCAACCTCTCTGCCTGTGCCAAAGCTCTTGCTGTTTCTGACCTCATACTTTATCAGCTGATGGGGCTTGACAAAAGGAACACATGCCACCTCCAGTGTGATTTGATGATCATACATCACAGTGGGATCTCACCAGCGACTATCCGCCCTTCCCAAGGCACTGAGAATCTTTTATCAGCTGCCCACTGCCCTTAAGCTGTACATCAAGGAGACAAGAAAATGTAATAAATCTCAGAACCATTTCAGTGAATCAAAGGAGAGACAAGGGTGTCTCTGGTTGTGTGGTTTTCAGAACAATTACGGGACTGAGTCATGCTGCAAATTTGTTGGACTCATTGATGGTGACTAGACTAGAGAAGGCACAGTGTGTGAAGCTGCCTTTGCCATGAACTATTTAATGTGCTGTCTAACAGGGCACAGGAATATATGAGTACAGTGCCAAAAGTATGGGAGATCCATAGAGCTGCAGCAAAGAGAGCTAGTTTTAGGATGGATATGATTTTAGTGTTGGGATTGGAGCAAAAGGGACAAGGTGATCATTTTCAGAAGGGATTGGGGCTCTCACTCCCTTCTTATTTATTGGCCTTTCAACCATGGGATGAGTTGTGTGATGGGAGGAGGGGGAGAGAGGGAATGTCTGATGAGCTGTACCACGTAAGGACAGGCTATGACAAAGACTGTAGCAGGGGAGCAAGCTTTCTCAGAGTGGATCACTTGAGTACATGATCCTGCTTCATGGTCTACCCTTCGACCACTGTAGAAGCAGGATTCCTCCTCTGCTCCAGGGATATGTAGTCAAGCACTCACAGGCCATGACCAAACATCCCCACGAGCCCCCTGCCAGGATGTGCCAGGATGTCTGGGGTGTGTGACTGTCCCTAGCTTTGGTGAGCCCTGTGCTCAGAGTGTGAGACACAACAGACCTGTGTTTGGCTGTGCAGCAGCAAAGCTGAGGAGCTAATCCAGGAATGAGAGCATCTGGATTCATAACATCTGGCACTTTCATATAGCAGATGTATGAACCACACATGCATACAGAGCTAGAAAGCCCCTAGCTCAACAGACACATTGTTTAAATACAATGGATACAAATAGCATCTCACTTTCACACAGAAGGACTGAAGCAAAAGTCTTACTTTCCCTCACTTAATCATGTTTTACATGGTACATAAAATTATCCTCTTTGTCCTGTGTTCACCACAGCTTTGACAGCCTCTAAACACCCAAGAAAGCCTAAGGCTATGTATTTTTCACCTCATATATGCTAGAATCACATACAATTTCAGGAAGTATTGGAGGATGTCTGCTTGTCTTTTACTTGAAATTAATCTTTTACACCTTTGATTCAAGGAAGTTTCTTGTTATTCTGTCTTTCAGATATCACTCAGCTGTGTTGGCCACATGGCACTAAGATAAACACAGATAATTTTATTACTTACCCATGATGTTAATTTTATTTTACTGTTTCCTGTGTTGAAATCACAAAATTACAGAACATTCCCTCATTAAAAAAAAAAAAAAATCAACAAAAAAAACCCCCAAAACCCAAATGATGATACTTGTAAGATAATAGTAGGGGATGTGGCAAGCAAAAGTAGGTTAACAGACTGAACTACACTTATTTTGCATCAGTTATACAACAGTCTTGTGAATTGTCCTTAATTGGTTTTGGTTATGTCAGGCCTTTATTTAATTCTCCATCACTTTTAAGAGCCCTGAGGTAACACACTTCACAGAGAGAATATTCCTACTGACTTTGAAAATGTGGTATTGTTGAGCAGAAAGACTCACTGAGCAGACTGCTAGTTTCTTTCAGCAGCAGGAGAGATCCAGGAGGTGATTAGCTTTGTTCTCATTTACAAAGCACCAGTGGGAATTTCTAAAGGGTTTCACAGGCCCTGGGGATAAGGCCAAGAACAAAACAGGGCAGTGAAAAGCAAATAGAGCACTTCATCAATAAACTACTTAGAGATGCCACATCAATAGCAAATTAGGAAGAAAGGAAGGCACTCTAATACTTTCACATAGCAATGGAGGTTTATATATTGTTTTTATTCCTACTTGACTTTTTTTAAACAACTGCACCTCTATCAAACTAAGCTTAGCAGAGGGAACAGAGGTAATACCAACTCACCACAAGGCCATTTGATAAGATTTGAAAGGGCGACATGCACTGCTTTGTGCTAGTTCTACAGCGCTGACCTCTCCCAAGGGTTGCTACCGCCAGGAACTCCATCCCCGGAAAGGCTGGCAAGAGAGTGCACCGCTGGGAAAAGGCTACCAGGAACTGCCTGACTGCTTAGCAAAGATGCTGAAGTGCTGCTGCCACAGCACCCCCTGCCCGCATGTCCCCACAGAGGACACCATCTGCTCGCTGGACACAGGTGGGGATGGAAAGAGAAACAGGAGAGGCAGAGAGACAGTATGTCATTAGTACCTCGGGGTTTATTAATAAATGGTGCTTCTAAAACATTCGTTGCCCCTAACCAGAGGGGAGGAAAAAAGATGAACATTTAAAATAATTTTATAGCTGGAACAAAATCAGCATAGGTTTTCCATTGTAATGATGTCGAGGCATTTTGTTTGGATTTTAACGCTGCAATAAACCACTATCAATTAGCTTATTTTTCAAATAAGGATCTCACTTTTAACCATAAAACAGAGTTTTCATTTTATAAAAGCCTCCACAAACTCAATATCCCAGGATGAAACCTTCCCTCCCCCAAAACTCATTTGCCAATTTAGTAACTTTTTGTTCAGAAGATTGAAGGAAAAATACAAAAATAAACCCTGCTTCATCAAAGCCGTATTTTTAAGTTTAAACCAACTTCAAAACCATCCCACATCAACCTTGCTCAACAGCAGCTGACAGAGACTAAAGGAATGAGCAATAGAGGCAATTTCACAGCTGGATCATGCAGTCTCAGGTGAGGATGCTGCAAACCTGCTTCAGTATCCTGCATGACTTCTGACGACAGGAACAAATGGGAAATAACAGAGAGAAACACATCAAATAATATACTCCTTGGAGCATGAAGAGTGATGATGTTTCTGTAACAATTCTACAACCACAGAGTATACAGATGTTTAGAAGATGCAGGGTTTATCCTGTCTTGAGGTACTATTTAAAACAGGAATGTCCATTTGGATGGATGCTCCTGACACCAGATGCTCTACCAACAAGCAGGCCTTTCTGGAAACCCACCAGCCTCCTAGCACATCCCCAGTGGCTCATTCTTTTTGCCTCATGAAATTCTTGCCAAAACAGCTACACATTTGAAAGACTTCTGCATCCTTGATATGGGAGGCTTAAGATGCAGATCCTCAGTCTTTGTAAGCAATGCCAAGAGCTTTGCTTTCGCTCTTCGATTGCTTCAAAGAACTGAACGTACCACGGCTCTTCCTGCAGAACACTTGATACCGAACTGTGCCTGCAAAGCCTCCGGGACACAGATCGCCAGGGATGCACTCGACCTTTCAGTCGGGTAACTTCCCAGCGGATCCGGGCCAGCGCCCTGCAGACTTGACTCGTGGGATTGAGACCTGCCACCTTCCACAGCCCCTGCTCCTCCACCCGGTTGAGGGATAGACTCAGGGAGGATTCTCGAGCAGATGCGGGCAGTTACCAACGTGAGGAGCACAACTGTTTTGACTATGGCTACACAACCCAACTGGAAAGCCTAGCGCAGGTGAGCTGACTCCAAGAGGGATGCTTGAGAGAGAGCATTTCTTTGCTCTTAGGAACGAACACCGTGCTCCGGGGATGAAACCCGGGAGCCGCCACCTTCCCTTGGCTCTCAAGAGGACAAAAAGGGAGAAGACGGCCCGCTGGGTACCCTCGCGA
>VZRX01020751.1:25398-57452 GCA_013398075.1 Notiomystis cincta
GCGGCGACTCCCTGTCCAGGTACCGCCCGCCGCAGAGCCATCGCCGCCCGCCCGCGGGGCTCGGCGGCCGGGGACCACCGCGGGGCGTGGGGGCAGAGGGAGGGAGCGGGGAGGGGCCGCCCGGGAAAAGGAAACCGAAGGGATGGAGCTGGTGCTGTTTGCTCCCTCCGCGGGCAGGAGGCTCCTGCGTTTCCCGGGGTCGGGTCTCTCCCGCTGGGGTGTCCCCGCTCTGGGGGTGGCTGTGGGGTGACGGAGCAGGAAGGCAGGCGTGGGCTCTGCTCGGCTGCGGCACGGCCGCTCTCTCTTTCGGGCCTTTAATCAGAGCAGGAGATGCTACCTCCGCCAGGCTCTCGGTAGATCCCTGCATAGCCAGAGCAGTGCCCCTGCCCTTGGTACCTGCGGTGGAGGGATTTGGGAGATGGGCAGCGCAGGTCAGCGTTGCTGGAAGGGCAGGCGCGGCGCCCGCTTGGGAGCTGCCTTTCAGCGTGCTGCCGTGCCCAGGCCAGGCCCTGTCCTCTTCAGGAGCAAATTTCCCGTGGCGCGTTGAGCGTTTGTGCTTTTGCCATCGTGGCTTTTTCTGAGAGCTTGACTTTGAGGTCTGAATGGCTTCTAATGCCATGTCGGTAATAGTCAAGGTCCTTAAGTCACAGAGGCCGAAAGGGGACTTTTGTGTTCTTCCCACCATCCACGAGCTATCAGTGAAATTTGAATTTTGTGACTGAAAGCGCATCCTGCTTGGGCCTTGAGTTTGATGGAGGAGGTTGCAGTAGGGTAGCAAGGGAAGGCACTGAGAGACTGATAGGGCTGGTGGTGTGGGAAGCCCTGGCGTGGTCTGGGAGCAGGAGCAGGATATCCTGATATCTGGCTGCCCTTGCTATGCCCAAGTTGTAGGATCACTGGATTACTCAGGCTGAAGAGATCTCAGCATCCTTGAGTTCAGCCTCCTGCTCATACCAGAGACTGCTTTAAGATCAGATCAGGTTGCTTTTGGCTTTTACCCAGTTTGGTCTTGAAAACCTACAAAGATGAAGTGCACACAGGCTCTGTTGGCAGCCCCTTGGCATCTCCTGTGTATCTTCCACTGGCACTGGGGGCACTGGGGCTGCTTTTTTGATCCCCCAAAGCAGTCTCTCCTCAGTCTCTCCACACAGGCAGGGTGGTCCAGCCTTGATGTCCCAGTGGTGCTTCCCTGAACTCCCTCTCGCTCCCTAGCGACTTTCCTGCACTGTGGGGCTAATACCTGGATGCAGAATTCCAGAAATCCTCTACTGAAAGCTGAGGAGAGGAGGATCCTTCCCTGGATCTCCTGGCTCTGCCTCTGTTCTTAGAGCCCAACGTGCCAGTGGCCAGGTTGTTGCCAGCATCTTGAAACTCCCATGTTTGGCTTTTACCCAGCTGCTCCTCAGACAGGCAGCGCCCAGTTTGCACTTGAATTTCTTCATTCTTGAGTCTTTCATGACTTCTGACCCGCATTTCACCCTTCTTCATAAAATTCTTCTGTTCCCTGTTCTCTGTGTTGGTTTCCTTGTGTAGTTCTAGCAGTGCCCTGCCAGATGCCTGCAGGCCTCTTTCCCCCTTACCTAACTGATCCAATATATTCTTCTTTTTATCTCTGCATCAGCTCAGGCAACTTGGACCCATCTGGAGGTCATTCACTGTAAGAGGCCTATGGACACTAAAGAGAGCTTAACTCAGAAGAGCCAGTGGCTACAAGGAAGCTCCTGTTGAGCCTCTCGGCAGCATGCCCTGCACAGATGGAACCGTGGGGAAATTGAGATGATAAATCTGTTTCTGTTGAGCACGCACAAGGCTGTGTCCTCCAAGCCCTGGAAAGGCCCAGACTCTTAACAGATTTCTTGGGATGTGAAAAAAGCTTATTCAAAAGCTCTCAGAATCTCAAGTCTCTGCTTGAACATCTAGAGCCCGTAAAAGAAAGCTAGCCAGTTGTTTGGTTTTTTTAAAATGTATTCCAAACAAAATATAGGTGTTTGAAATAGATTGATGTTTTTAATCTGTAATTTTTAATAAACATACCCTCATCTTGAGTTGGTGTATGCTGTGAAACATTTTAGTTGAAATGTTCAAGATTAGGCCAAACTTACAAGAAGATAAAGCAAGACTCTTGTAATGAGAGATGCTTGGCGACCTTCAGAATGTTTATTACCAGCTTCCCTTACCAATCTAGTGATGCGTATGCACAAATAAATAATTGTCTATGAATTGGACAGTAGATTGATTTTCATCAGGTTTTTTTTCTCATTAGAGCTGTGCTGCAATTTGATTTTATGTATCAGAATAATTCCCTGAAGCTAATTGGACTATTTGTATGCATTGAAATATACTTATTTTAATCTCTGTGATTGTGATCTAACAGCTAGACCAGCTTCAAATTGTAACCTATGACACATTTTCACCAAATGATTTTGTTTGAAAATAAGAAGTTAGCTTTGGGGATGATGTGAGGAACACAATGAATCATGAGGATGCTGTCATCAGTTTTTATAATCCATTTTATTTAAAAGGAACAAAAACAAAAACATGAATCAAAGGTTGCTCATCACAGAATCAGCGTTACCTAGACATGTGAAGCCTTACTCAGTTGTAGTTACTGAATTGTTTTATGCAAGATTCAGAAGACTTGGAAAGGTGCTAGTATGAAATACATACAGCAGTGAAGCTTCTCTCAGCTGAATTCTGGATTCTCTCAGCTCCAGGTTGGAAGTGTCATTATTTCTAGAGGTAGTTAAGATCTAACTCCTCAAGCAGACATGCTTGATAGAGTTTACTTACACATAAGGCTGCTCACATTCAAATAAGTGCCTTGAAGAACATTATAGGTTTGTCTTTTAATAAAGCACATGAAATAGGGCAGTAAGGGCATTTGACAGTGAAAGTTGCTTTGATATTTTAATAGACCCTAGTATTGTGCAATACCGGTGGTCCTTGAGGAAGATGTTAGAATAAATAAACAAATGTTTCCTACTTTCTGTCTCAACTAGAAAAACATTTGAAAAACTTCTAATGAGACTTACAGTGTAGTTGTTTGTACAGGGTAAAAAATCACCAGCTCTCTGTGAAAATACCGAGTTAGTTTCAGATGAGCAGGTCACAGCTAATTAACTCAGCTGCCCTCACAGTTGTGCTGAAACAGCTGTTCTGCTTTTCCAGTCTCAGCCGTCTCACCCAGTGCTGGCTTTGTGTGGCACAGCACTGGGTTCTGCAGCACTCTGTGGTTTCCAAAGGTCAGTATTTAGGATGGACATTCCCCTTCCATCCTGTTCTCATGGAAGACACATGACCATGAGCCAGCTACTCATAAAGAGCTGTGGTGCTTTTTGACTAGCAGCTTGCAAGAAATGCTTATGTGTCTGCACTGTCTGTCCAGGAACAGCCCGTGAGACAGAAGAAGGAGTGAGGTAAAACACTGATTCAAATACTTGATGAGCTACAGTATGGTTATGTCCAGAAGAGTGAGCTTTTCTCAGTGTTATGGACTGCTTTTATATCTCTAGAAGGTCCTGAGTGAGTGAGTGAGTGAGTGAGTGAGTGAGTGAGTGAGTGAGTGAGTGATAAACACAGTTCAGCTGTGCTAGTTATTCAGACTTCCAAGACCATTCTTAAAATGAATTTGTTGTGAGTGGGTTTGTTATATTGCTGTTTTTGCAAATTTGAGGTTGCATATGGACCCTCTGACCTTTGGAATCCAAAGGAACAGCCAACAAAATTCTACCATAATCTTTTCCTTTTGTTAAAGGAAAGCCAGATAGAGTTTCACGTGACCTTAGCAGAACACATGAGTTTAGGAAAAAAAGTTGTGGCAAACTTCAGAGATTTACTTTTCATTAAAAGTGTTTAGGCATTTTGTTCATGAAGTCTGTGTGGTTATGTTCTGTAGTTTCTGAATGAGCATCCATCTCTCTATTCCTCAGAAAAAGCATATAGCAGTCCAGTCTGAACAACAGTCCAGTGAAGTATCTAAGAGGATTTCTGTTAGGTCTGCTGAAGATAAATTTGTATTGCCTGTGCAAAAGTGCGAAGGTGATTGTGTTGTAAAAAAACTGTTATAGGAGATGTCAGTGATATTTCAACATCAGTATAAAATGAGAAAAAGATAAGGCAGTGGGTAGATGTTTTCTCACCAGCATGACTGTAGCAATGCTTGATGTTACTGCTTTCTTGGTTGCTTGTTATCACCTTTGTTCTGGTGTTTATCATCCACAGAGATCTGCAGGCACGGTGGATCCTATGCACTGCACTTTTACTGAAGCATATGAGAACAATCATGCTCCTTGTCTTTATGTTTGCAGGGATAAGTCTAAAACAGAAACTCAGTGTAAATCAGTGCAGCAAGGTCTGTTGAACCAATAACTCCATGAGGTATGAACTCCCCTCTTGTCTCAAATAAGGCCCTGTCAATACCTGGTCTGATTTAAGGCTGTGTTGAAGGAATTCTTTCCCCACGGGTGAGTGTGATGCTGGAAGGAGTTGGGTCTGTGAGCTGTTGGCTGAGGAGGGCTTTAGCTGGAGCACCACATTGCTACCAGATGTATGAGCTTTGCTGATTGAGTTGTTTTGTGATGAGTCATTGAAGTTAGAATTTGAAAGGGAAGATTTTTGCCAGTTCTGGTGTTCGGTGAAATGCGAGTAGTTGTCATTTTCCTCATGGGCTTTTGAGAGCATTTCTTGCATTTGATTTCTTGTAAGTGCAAAGCAAGATTTCTCAAGAGTTGTTACCATTAAATACAAGTATGTTGCTGGCTGAGTGTTGATAATGAACTGGTTTTACATCTCAGGAACTTAACACTATGCCTACAACCAATTAGCAACTCCGGATGAGCTCATTATCATTGATTTAAATAAATGAGTGATAATTTCTAACACTTATTTGCAACTGAAGTCCATTCTGAGATAGGGATGGTTCTTTTGTGTACTTTGTATTGGGAAGATAAATGGCAGTTCTGCCTGAATATAGATTTGCAAAGTGAGGAGAATCTTCTTAATAGTCTCAGGCTTTGGGGCAGAAAATAATGAAATAACATTTAGTGAAAACAACTTTAGAGCTTTTAATTTATAGCAGTGCACTTGTGAAGAGAAAACATTGCCTCTAAAGAATTCACAAATTAATTTTAACAGCAATCTTTGCCATGCACGTTTCTGCTCTTTGCATTCGGCAGAAACCATTTCTACTTGTCTCAGAGTGTGAGACCTTAGATTAAAAGTTTCCTTCTGTCAGGCACATGCACATCTCTTTGTCCCAGTTCTCATCATAAAATGTTTTTTCTTTATGACAATAATATTTGGGTTTAAGTTCATTTTCCATTTGAAAATAGAAAATATGATTGATACTTACCTGTTCATTGTATTGTAATTCAGATTGCTCTGGTGTTTAAAGGCCTCACAGGAGTTTGCAGTATCATAATTCTAGCTGCTGTACAGGTGGTGATGTTTTCTGTGTTGAAGAGATGGGGACCAGCTATTTTATATATTAATTGTGCCTGAACCAGGGCTACTCTATTTTTAATAAGGCCTGGTGGGTAATTTTACTAAGGTCTTGCACGTGCAGTTGAGTGCTGAGACTTCTCGCTGAGAGTGAGAAAGTCTAAGATGAGATGAGAAACTGCAGTGGAGACGTGAGGCAAGATCTGGCAAGTGGCGAGGAGTGAAGCTAGGCTCAGGACACGACTCTCTTGGGCCCCATCAAGCACTGCCTTCTCTGGAGAGAGCTGGTAATGCTGTGTTGGCTAACAGTCTGTTTGCTAGACAGCACTGAGTTGTACACGTAGTTCCTTAACTACCGGCTGTTTACAGCAGAGGTGCAATTACAGAACCTGAATTTTAGGATTGAGGATGACCCGACCAAGTCAGATGACACAATTCCTATCTCTTGCATGATTATACTTCTGATGGGTTAACACCTATCTTGAACATATTTTGTTACCTATTTCTGATGTTTTATCATCTCCCTTTCTTTGCTAATTCTTTTACACCTCATGTATACTTGAGAGGCAAAAACCTTTGGAAAGGTCATGATACCTCTTTAATGGCTCAGCAGATTGACTGTCCACATCTTCATTTTCATTAATCTTTTCATGGTGACCTGCTTTACTGTTACTGGTTTTTCAGTGCTGAGGGTATCAGCAGTGTAAAAAGAGACCTGATCCATACACCAAAGGGCTTTTGTTGACTCAGGAGTTGGACTCAGTGATCCTTGTGGGTTCCTTCCAACTCAGGATATTCTGCGTTACCAGAAAGCTTACTCAAGGAAAACAAACAACAGGCCTTCATTAAAAATGAAAGACAGAGTCAAGAGGTCACCTTGATATATGGGTGTTATGTACAAGTGTCCTTGTAATACAGCACATGAAAAAGTCTTTTTATTTGTCCGTGAGAAGACCATTCCACCATGAGGGAAGAGTGTGACAGGACAGGAATGAAGTGCTTAGTATGTAGAGGTGTCTGGGATAACTCAGGGAAGTGGGAATACAGGAGAGACACTGTCACAGTGATTACCCCATCTTCATTTTTAACTGAAATAACATCTGGCTTTTTAATATGCCTCAGTAACTGGGAGTTAATTGAAGAAAAAAATCAGTGAAAGACAACAAAAATCAGTGGAACTTTTCAAGTATTTGCTTTTTCCCTTTCCTACCATCTGCAGTTACTTTTGCCAGAGAATGTCCTCACTCAGTAATTTTCCAGTGATTTCGAGGTAGCTCTTTCCTTTGTTTCTCTCTTGCTTCTCTGCTCCATTAATTCTTTGTAATTGCATTCTAAACCCTGATATATTTGATGAAGAGAAAGTGTTTGCAGTTTTTGAGTCCATAACCCCTTCAAGGTGATTTTCTAGTAAGTTTGTTCGCTCCATACAAATGCTCCCACTTTACAAATCTGACTTCTGTAGTCTTCTGACCACGGCTCCAGAGTCATTAATGCTAGGTCACCCAATGATTCAAATTTGATCTGAGTCAGGTGTGGGTGTGTGATCATATTTCTGCTGAACTATTTGGAAAAACAAGGGTTTATGTTGGTTTTTTTTTTCTTTCTTTGTTCTGGGAAGACTGGCAACACCTGTTTAGAATAAAACAACTTTTTTATCTGGATTTATTTACTGTGATATATGGAGACTACATGCCCAGACAAAGTGTTATGCTCAAAACCTTGTTCACGGCCAAAAGGGCAGCGCATTTTTATATAGCGAAGGATTTATTCTTAGTGTAACTGAATTTTTAGAAGTCTAGTCATGATTAAGCCATGTGCAGTTATTACAGAAAAATAAAGAATATTAATGTAGTTAAAACTGTCATTCCTTCAGTTCTTGGTTTTTATCCCTCTTCCTGGTGTTACATTCACCCCTCTTCTGCTCTCTGGGTTCCAAGGTTGCTGATTTTATTCTGGTAGTAGTGGGTGTTAGAGCAAATTGTCAGCGCCTGGAGTCCTTTGCCAGGAGAAGTAGGAAATTCATCATGTTGATTTCTTTCGTTCTTCTCTCCTTCTTCCCTCCTTTCCTTCTTGCCAAGTCTGTGCCCCATTTCTCATCCTGTGCCTCTACTCTTCCATGCCACATCCTGTGTCTCCACTTCTCCAGTCCTCTGCTGTGGTACCAGGCTGTTGTATTTCTCTCTCCAAAGTTACTTTGTTAGTGGTAAATATTCTGTATAGAATAGCTGTTTTTTACTGCTGTCTGTGCAAAACTGTGGTTGTACCACACACAAACAAAAATAAAACAGAAGGGATACACATACCTGACCAGTTACAGAAATTGCAGTCACACCTAAACCAGCTAAACTAAAGCTACAAGTAGGCCAAGAAATGTTAAGGCAAAGCCAAAGTGACACGTCCTGAGGCCTTGAAAATTCACTACAAAGCTTATGGCCTATGAAGAGCAATGGCAGTCCTGAATGACAAGGCTAAAGGTTAACCCAACGATTTTTTTCTGTACAAAATATAACTGCTGGAGTGAATATACCTCTGATCACTGCTTGGTGTTTTGTGATCAAAGTGTTTGTTGCGGTTTTTTTTACCTCGGTACAAAATGCACTAAATATATGAATTACTGAGCTGAACCACAGCCTCGTTCGTACCTTCTGCCCTTAAGTGAAAATAAAGCATTTGTGCTGTTTTTATTGCTGTGTTGATAAATCCTATTGTTGACTTCAGTTGATATCACTGCTCAGTGGTCTTCTCAAAGAGGAAGATTGCACATGTTGGTAGTAGGACTGCCCTCATGAACAGGTTCAGCTAAATCTACCCGTGACAGGGCAGGAGGCTGGGAGTGAGTTGGGTGCAGTTGTGAGATTGAAGGGCCTGTCTGCCTGCTGTGGAGAGCAGATGCTGAAGGTAAAGGCAGGTCACTGGGACCTGTAGAACCAGAGATGAACTGCTGAAGGATAACTGTCAAAATCTGTTGATTTAACCAGCAGATGGATACCTTTAACAAATCAAAATTGATCAGCGTCTCATTTGTAAGTAGAACCTCTCCCAAAAGAAATGAAAAATGTGGGATCTTCTGCTCATATTTTACCCAAGTTGACTTTTGGAGTAGACTGTTCTTGAAAATTCAGGCTGTGTCTTCCAGTCTGAGAATGGATATCTCACTCCCACACTGAAAATGAACCCCCACACCTTATGAGAGAGTACTTCTGAAGTTTTTTTCCTCAAAGGTGAAGCAACATGCTAACAGAGTAGTTATTGAACACTGGGTTGTGAGAAGGAGGGTGTGGGGGTACGGTTGGTGATGTGTTCAGGATTTGTGCCAGCAGAGCAGTCTTGGGCCTTCAGTATTCCCACCTGTTTGTGTGCAGCTTCTGCTGATCTCTGCTGTCTCCAACACCACAGAGAGACAGAGTTCACCACATTCTAATTCTACTTTCTGCTTCCACCTTGCATATATAAAAATACAGGCATCCTGCATGAGATTTTTCTCATCTGATTGGATTAATATGGAGTTGTGGAGTTCTGCTAGTCTCTGGGTTGGTGTTTTTTCTTTTTCTTTTTTTTTNAATTTTTCATCTTGACTTAGGCTACTTAAGAAAAAGTGGCAAAGTTTGTTTTCCATGAAAATGCAGGCTTAATTTTGGAGAATCTCAAGTCTGTAAACTAATTGACCTAAGAAGACTTTTTTGTTTTGTTTTGTTTGTGTTTTTTTTTTTTTTTTTTTTTTTTTTTTTGTAGACAATGAGGAAGAATGAGTCATCTCAGTTTCTCCACGGTGACTCTAAGTAGAACCTACAGTGAGTAATTCAGATGTGACCACCTACACAGAACTCCTTCCCCACCATTGTGGTGAGGGCAAAGAGAGCATTGAATTTGGGTTGTTCTCAACTCCAAAAAAGGAAGGAGCTATTTCTTAACTCACAGCATTCCTCTTTTTTGCATGGTAACTAAATATATTCACAACTGAGAAGAGAGCAGAGATTTGTAGACTGGTTTCCTAAGCCCCATTTCTCCATGTGTGTGTGTATATATCTGTCTAGTTTGTTCACTAATAATTTTTCTAACATTTGGACAGTTTTAACCATGTTTGAGAGAGGAGTGAAAATAGTAACTTGTGACAAGTTTTGCATTTAAGCAAAAATGGAGATAGGAAGGAAGGAAGGAAGGGCACAGCAGTTTTTCCTTTACAAAAAAATTTGTTTGATTTTCAGCACAAGGGAATATCTGGATGAGAAGGATGTCATGAATATGTGCAGATTGTTTTGGACAAGGCTTCTCTCCTGTTGGAGAAATACATTATATTCTCTTATTTTTGCATTTCCTTCTTTCCCTTTGCTTTCTCTAATGTCTGCAAAAGGCTGTGTTCAGTTAAACACACAAAGCAAATACAAACTATCTGCCACAAGACACTGATCTTCAAGAAACCAGGGTAGGATCTGGTTCAGATTGCTAGGTCTCCATGGGAAGTAGGTATCTAAAACCTCCCTACTCTCAGCAGACTCAATATGCTCCACAAGGAATTCAGTAGAGCAAAGATAAGGGTCCACTCCAGAAAGACTTAATAGTTGTCTAAACTCCACTGCCTGGGTTTCTCTTGGCTAAGTAGAAGCAGAGACACCCATGTTATCCACCAGCCAGAGGCAAACCATTGTGACCTCATTGATCCTACTACTTTTTGAGTTGCTTGGTTTTTCACATACACTGATTTCTGCTTGAGGAAGCAGAAGCAGCAGGAGTGGTTGTGGGTGATCTTAGATTAGCCATCATTTCAGATGAATGAGAACTCATGTACAGAAAATCCTCAGATGAGCTTGCATAGTTTGTACTCATCATTTCATTGCAAGGCAGAAGAATTTGAAAAGCCTTTGTTGAAAAGCCTTTGTTGAAAACCCTAGAAGTTCTTCCTTATGCTGAGATGGAATTTCTTGTATTTTAGTTATGGCCATTGCTCCTCATCCTGGCCCTCAGCACTACCGAGATGAGCCTGGCGCCATCCTCTTGGCACCCACCTTGGAGATATTGATGAGATCCCTTCTCAGTCTTCACTTCTCACACAAGTGCTCTGTGTTTCTGAAAACATCTTGTGTTGTCTTAGGTTGAATTTCTGGAAATAAAGCCCCTAAATTATTGAATACTTGTCTGACTTGAGCCTTGAGATTTTGCTAGGGACCAATTTCATGCAGGAGCTGAACTGTCAACAGGATAAAGGTGTTCCCAGTCTTTTTTTCTGAGCTGAATGTGGCAGAGCACATGGCTGTGTAGTGTCTGTGAAAGCTTAGCAAGGTGTTACAGTTTTGCTAGGTGATACAAGACTCTCCAGATTGGCTGTATTTATACATCCTTTCCTCCTTCTTTTGATTTTTTTCCCAGGATGGAACAAGTAATGTCATTGATTAGTAAATCACTGGTATTTTTGATTCCTGTGGGTGTTAGGTTTATTGGGGTGAGGAGGTTGTCTGGTATGCGTTTTAAAGAAAATCAGAACGTTTAAGAATATGTGTTACATTCTAACTAAGGTGTTTCTTCAATAGGGGCATAGGAAGGAAGCTAAAGAAAAACTGAGCACATGAACTGTGAGAAGTACACGTTACATTTGGTTAATCTAAACACAACTGGTTTTTAGTACATTACTAGAAATTGAGGCACTGCCAGAATACAAATCATTAAAGAGAAGTTATATCTGTCCTTTTACCCAGTTCTTATTTCTGTCCTAAGGTAAGTCCTTATTAATATCATTCTTGTTTATCTTTCTTTCCTTGATCAAGTTAATAGATTTTTCCTGAAAAAAAAAATAGAAAAAAAATGAACAAGTAGAGAAAAGATTTGATGTTCTGTGATTCCTTTTTTTTTTTTTTTTATTTCTCCTTGCTCTCTGGCTCTGGACTAGTTTTTGCAACTTAGCATGGGAATGTCTGAATTTGCATCAAAATCCTGATAGTTTTTTACTGGTATGTCTTTCCTCTGGCTTGATAAGTTTTTAAAGGGAGGGTATCAATGTTTATAAGGTAGATACAAATATTGATTAACTGGAAGGGTGTAGGATTTCCATCATGGCTTTTGTCTTCAATTAAAGTACTTGTGGAGACTGTTAGATGTTGCCAGCTCTCTTTGTCCTGTGGGGTGCAGTGGGAAATCCAAGTTTGCTCTGATGTAGGAGATAGCAGCACCACCCAGGTGTCTTAGTTCTCTGCCACAGGACATCCTAAGCCCTGGAACCAGCATTTTCCACAGGCAGGGCTAATAGACAGTGGGTGTTCTTGTAGCACCAGGAAACACTTGAAGTAGGGTTTGTGAGCTCCCTTTTTGCCAGAGCAGCCATGCAGCATGGAGATTCCCTTGGCTGAGGCGGCTGTCTGGGGGAGAAGGCTGCAGGTCAGGACATGTGCTGGCTCATCACAGCCCAGGAGATCTCTTGCCAGATGTCTTGTCAGTCAGAGATCTCCCTGATGGCTTTCTGTCTGTCCCTGTGCAGCACTGCTTCAGCCTTCTGAAGCCTGAGGTGCTGGAATGTCTCCACCTCAGCCATAGTTTTTTGACCTAGAAATAGTTTTCTCAGGGCAGGCAGGATCTTCTTCATTTCTAGTTTAGTCCTGCCCTCTGTAGCATCTGATATTTGAAAACAAAGGCTCTAGCTTCTTCTGAACAATACCAGAGATGCCAAAAAAGCATAGCAATAACCCAGTGTGCAGGAAGGCACAGATGAGAGCAGGTGAGAGCACTGTTCGATCAGACAACCTTGTTTATGTTGGCAATAAACAGGGCTGTGTTTTGAACCTCTCTTCATCTTACAGTCTTAGTTTATTTTCAGTGGTAAGGGCCTGTGCTGGTGATTGGAAACCCCTGAGCTTTGGAGCACAGACCCAGATGTATCCACCATCTCTAGGAAGTCTGTCAAACCTTCCTCCCAAGGCCTAGGGCAGAGCCAGACAGACAGGGCTGCCTTTGTGTGTCACCTGGGAAAAGTAGGGTGCCTGCCTTGCCCACAGCTCCCCACCCAACCTCCTAATTCTTCAGGCAAAAGTTAACTCGTGCTGGGGTGGATTTTGCAATCCAAACATTTCTATTAGGAACTGGAATCAAGCCAAAATACTGGATTATCAGCCTGTTTTCAGAAGGTAGTAACTAACTTTGCAGTCTCTGGAAATGGGCTGAAAGTAAATTGGTGGAGCAGAGTCAAAATGTCAATTCCCTGCAGAACTCTAACAACTTCTTGAATTATTTTTTTCTTCTTTTCTCTTGTAGCTGAGCATCATCCCATACCAGCTGGGAGCTTGTTAGAAACCAAACTTCGCTTTTGTTCCTCTCATGAATACAGATCATTGTGTAGTTACCTTTCTTGTGCTGATCAGAGAATATTGGTTCAGGGATCTCATAGCTCCTGTTCTTCCTGGGTTTCACCTTCTGGATTGTCGACTCACGAGAGCATGAGTGGGCTCCTCGCTGTTATTAATTACATGATGTATATTGGTTTGTCTTTGGGCGTTGGTCTTTATTCTTGGAATCTTGCAAATATTTTAAACAATCAGCCTATTGTTTAGCAAATGCTCTACACACACTGTAGGCCTTTTGTGAATTTCAGTTTAAAAAAATAATAAAAGAATGACTAATGGAGCACGAACGGTGCTTGTGACACTGTAGTCCATTGTGTAACTACTGAGAGCAAAATTTGCATTCCTAGAAAAGCTTGTTCACGGTCAAAATATAGGACATTCTCTTTATGGCTCATGGGAAAACATGTACTGTATATTCAGCTCAGGATGCTACTTGGAAGGATCAACTTTTAAAAAATGCCATTTTCCTCCACTGGAACATTGAAGTCAGACTGAGACCCAGCTTTGCTTGGCAACAGAAGTGACTTTTTCATTCAGGCAAGTGGCAATGGGGGGGAGGGGGGGCTATTTTAGGTCTGTCACATATATGCACCATGATTTGTTTGCTAAAATGGCTTCTCCTTTACATGATGGTAAACTTTGGCATTGATGGCCCTTTTGAATAGCAAGAGTATATTATTATATAATATAAATGTCTGCCTTCTCTGAATGCCAGAGTCAGCCTAGCAGTCTGTGTTTTTCTTTCCTTCAAAAACATATTTGTTTATGGCTTTTAGGTCTTCCCCTCTGAGGTTGTTACAGATCAAGAAGAGGTTAAAGTGGGATCTTTAAATGTTTAGAAAAATTGTGGGTTCCAGCCAACTCACCTGAAACTGATAGCTGTCCGTCCTGCATGTGCCTAAAAAGATGGTACTGGCTGCTCAGAGGGGTAAGGCTGCATCTTATATATGCTGTAGGTAGCTTCCTGTGGCACTTGTGGTCTAGGTAGAATTAGTCTGTTTTGACTTTCTATTTCACTGTGAAGAATTAAGATCCAGTCACTGCTTACTGGAGATACCACTCCTTTGTCTCTCAGTGAAATCTCTTTGGGAAAGGGGTTGCCTGTTATAATGGGCACACATGGTGCCAATCTGCCCACCAGGATTCCTGTCCTGGGAGGGATGGTGTTCCAATGCTAAAACTTAATTTACAGCAGCCAGAGCCTGTTCTGGCCCCATGGCAGAGTGGAAGGCAGCACAGAGTGCCCAGCTTCTGCTGCAAGGCCCTGTTTCTGTCAGATGCCAACTGAGCTTTCAAGTGCTTGCCTGGAGTGGGATGTATGAGGGACTTCTGAGGACCCTTAGGAGTATGTGTGTTTACACAGATAAGGACTGTGGGAACCACTTAGCACAGATCCACAGAGAGCTGCTGCAAATGGGAGAGTCTGATGTGGGCAATAGCTGGCTGTCCCAGGCCAGTTCAGCCAGTACTGGCTAGGACAGAGTCATATTCATGGGGAACAAGCACTGGTTTGTCTCCCTCTGCTCTGATGTGACCCAGGAGGTTTTTCAGTATTACTTTTTTCTTCTCTCGAAGAAACAGGAGTATTGGAAGTATTGAGGAGGGAGTGTTGTCAGTCTGAGTTTGGGAAGTGAGCAGGGAGCATTCAATACCTGTGCAGCATTATACCTGTTAGAGAACGGCCCAAGTGCTACAAGTGCTTCTATTCATGGCCCTGCTGTAAATTCACATCAATTGCACCCTGCTCTCTTGGCATCTGAAGCTTCCAAATTAAATTGTATTTGCCTCTCATCATTATTAGTTTGCAGTTTTCACCTTGATTAATTTTTAGGAATGTACATAATGAGAAACTTAAAAAAACAGGAAGAGAGGAAATGGAAATTTGCCCTCCACAGTGTTTTTCTCATTTATGACCTCTGTGTCTGAAACTATATTGCTCAGTGGTGCCTTTTGTCACCTGTTTTCCATGTCAGTTCAGTGATTATTGAAACAAAGTATTCTGTTTGCTACAGAAGAAATGGTGTGAGCAGCTCACGCCAATTAGTGCCTGAGTAATTGGCACACCTTTGCAAGCAATGAAGCAGCTGCTTGTTGTACTGACAGGGAAAGAATATTCATAAAGATGGTGCAGGAAAGATGGCTTTATCATCACTGACTACTGATTTTGGTTGTGTTATTTATAGGAGTGAGCCAGTATTTTAAGGCATTGGTACAAAAAATAGGTGTCCTCAAGCCCTATGTGTGTACTGTAAATGAAGTGGGCATATCTTCCAGTGGTGTGTTTCCCTTCTGTTCCATCAATTTTTTGTAGAGTTCTGGGTGTTAAATTCATATGCATATTCCTGCTCTTGGATTTAGGGGAACTTTAGGAATCAGAACTTAATCTTTTTATTTCTTCCTTTTTATCGTCTGTTTTGGTTTTGGTTTATTTTATTTTGGTTTTTTGTTTGTTTGTTTTTTAGACCCTATCTTATTTTGAAGCAAGGCAAAAGTCACTTTTTAACTTTTCAGTCTGAACAAGTGTCATACAACCATAGAATGGTTTGGGTTGAAAGGGACCTTAAAGATCATCTAGTTACAACCCCTCTGCCATGGGCAGAGACATCTTCCACTGGACCAGGTTGCTTAAAGCCCCATCCAACCTGGTCTTGAACGCTTCAGAAATGTGACATCCACAACTTCTCTGGGCAACCTGTGCCAGTGTCTCACAACTCTCATCATACCCAGTCCCTTTCTGCATAGGATTTACTTGTCTTTGGGAAAGTGTATATAATTTATATTCTCGCTGATTAAAAGTATAGTAGAATGTATACTTATTTATACTTTATGTTTTTGCTGAACAGAATGAGGAATGTCTCTAAGAGCTTGCTCAGAAGTGATCATTCTCAGTAATTACAGGCTGAGATGGTTTAGGCAGATCACACCTCATTTGTTGAGAGTTTTGCCAGGAGTTGTTGTCCGGTTTTAAGTGATACATGAAATTGGTTGTTGTGGCTTTTTTCTTGAGTCATACAACCTAAGAGAAGAGGTTGTATAGAGTGGTCATCCTTAGGCCTGATGTTCACAGAAAGCTCTTCATAGAGATCTAGCAGAAGTTTTTCTTTCCTCTGGAGAGTGGAGACAGCAAAGTAAAATGTCCTGGGTTTGGAGTATGAAGAATGTTGTATTAAGTTCCCGAAAACAGGGGTAAGGATACAGGTAAGAGAGCTCAGTCCTGCAGAAATGGTGCATTTGTCTGCATCAGATTAAAGCTTCAGAGCTTCATGGTTTGATTCTGACAGTTTCTTTGCATCTTTGTGCTTATCTTCTACCTGACTTGGGTTCACTGTTGTGCTCAGATCCTCATCAGGTCAAGTCTCCCTCTTCAGAAGCTGTGCTTGTCCTTTCTACTTCCAGGAAAACTATTGCTTCTTTATGAGAGGAAAGCAAGAACTTCATAGTCAAACCCTTAGTGTAACAGTTGCCAAAACAAATGGAAACTACCTGTTTTGTTTCTCTTCCTGGGCTTTCTTATACATCACTTTTTTACATTGCAGGGAGATTGCCTTGTATCATTAATGGCAAATCCCTTTTAATGATACTTTTTGAAGTGGCTTAAGACTTTATCACAGGTTTCACCCAAGATATTTCTCCTGCACATTTGTAGTTTAACAGGTCAAGTTTGTGCTTCACAGACACTTCTGTTTGCAGCTTCTTTCCATCTTTGTTGACAGTTACAGCTCAGCACACTGGCATACCTTCAACTCTGCTACGGGTGCAGCAATACCTTTCAATTGCCTGAACAGGAACCACCGGAGGGCATCTGTCTGAGTCTGAATTATGTTTGAAAACCATCTGACATATGGTGGGATAGTCCTAATAATAACAATGAACACTTTTATCAGGAGTTGAGTCACTGTGCTCTGTTTCCAGTGTGTAATTCTCTTACTAGTTGCATATATGTATTCCATATAGCCAAAGGGTTACTGCTGCGTGCAGATACTGTACGAGACCATTGTGCCGACAGCTCACATTTGGACTCATTTATCATTCAAAATCTGGCTGTAAAGAAAAACATTCAAATAATAAAAATAATTACCAAGATGAAAGACACAGATCAGTGGTAGTTGCATCCTAGACCTGTTTCCTGCTTCTGCGTGGGGGAGGAATGAGGAGATGGGGATGGCAGTCACAGGAGTAAGGTGCTTTCCCTGAAGGTGCATTTGACCCGTTGAAGGGGTCTCTTTTTGTACTTAACACAGACATCCATCAAGGACAATGAAAAGCTGCCTGGGCCTGAAGCATGGGAAAGAGAAATGCTACAGGAGGTCTTCCCTGGTTCTGCACAGGAACTCATTTATTTTCCTGTAGTCAGGGCTCAAAGTATTTTGCAAATCTGAGTATATGTTGTTCTCCAGAACCTTAATGAGGTTCAGAGATAATACCGTAATTTTGCATGTTTAAGTAGTATTGAACCAGACCTTCAGCTAGCAGTGACTAGCACAGCTCTAGTGATTTTTAACCCTGGCTGAAATCTGTTCAAACTTACCTATGTTCTCAGATGTTTTTCAGGTGTTCCCCAGCCCAGCACTTAGATGTGCCCACTGAGCCCTGGCCATCCCTCATGTCTGCTCTGTGTTGCCTTACTGGTGAAATGCGGCTGTTGGGGGTTTGTCCCTGTGAGAACAGAATGTCCTTAGTGGGGTCCTCAGCACATTAAACTGATGCCAGACATACCCGTCAGGCTGCCAAAAGTACTGCACGAGACAGCTTTAACTTTACATTGGCAAAAGCTGGGATAATGTGCAGAAGCCGTGACAGAAGCACGAGTAAATGATTTGCCTGAGATGATGCAGAAGGGCTGGTGGCAAAGCATGGAGGGAGCTCTGGTGTCCTCACTCTGAGTTTGTGTGCTGGTCCCAGGATGCTCTCTAGCTCTCCCCCACCCAAAGGCATATGAAACTGTGTGGTTTGAGGATCTTTGCTGTTGTATTGGCAGCAGAGGAGAGCTAAGATTGACTAAACCACTGAAACTAATAAACTTCTCATGTGCACGCAGGGACATCAGATTAATTAGTTTGCTAAGCAGTGGAGCTGGAGCCGTGCAGCTGCCTGACAATGATAAGAGGAGGGAGCCACAAACCAGCAGTCTTTCTGCTGCCTGCTCTTTCCTTCCATCTCAGCTCCCTGGAAATGGCAGATGAGGAGAACAGAGGTAGCGAGCCAAATGTATGCAACCTATGCATACTGTGCTGAACTGCATAATCCAGGGGTATTGTTCGCTGTGTGTGCAGGCGTCGCTTCCCAAAAGCTCCCACTGCTGTCACTGGAGGGAGGCTTCACTGGTGGTTTCTGCAGGAGCACAGGGACATTGGTTTGGGGAGCTTTTGTAAATCCACTTCTAAAATGCAAATGCTTTCCTTCTTTAACAGCCACTTGAAGCCAAGCGTGATCAACAAACACAAAACACTTTCACAGCTCAGACATGCTGTGGATTATGGTTCTCCCCCCTTTTCCTTTTTTCATTTCTTTTTCTTTTCCCCCTGCATAATGCAGTTTGCCCCTTAGTTTGGCAAAGTGAAATTAAATAACAATTTCATAAAAATCTTTGGTCTACAATGATTAGGTAATTGCTGCTTGTGTATTTAGCAGTCACTGGGAGTGTAGCTAGGCAGACAAGTTGTGTCAGCAGAAAAGCTGGTGAAATTTTGATCCTTTTGTTAGCACTCTTCCCTCCCTGGGAGCTGTTCCGAGCAGGTTAGACAGACAGCTCTTGGGAGCTGTTTGGGTCTAGCTTGTCCTAGCTTTGGGGCAGAGACTGGCATCCACTAAACCTGTCCAACCTTTCCAGCTCCCTTTTCTGTCCCTAAAGGATGTGAAATATTTGATGCAAATGCTTCTAGCAGTAGGTTACTGCACTCAGTGACAGTGGTCACTTGGTTGAGTAAGCTGTCCTGCATGATGTACAGGGCCAGGTCAGCTGCTGGTGTGCCCTGGCTTAGGTACTTGCACCCGTGCTAAAGGATTTGTAAACTCAGCAGAGTTGCTGACCTTTAAAATGCATTTAAATACAGAAAAGTTTGGGCCCTGAAAGGGGAGGGAGCTAGAAGGCATGGCTTCTGGAGGCTTACCCTGAGCCTCTGGCTCCCCCGGCTGGAGCCAGTGTGGGAGGAGGCACAGTGGGGACCTAGGGACAGGAGTCCTGCTTGTCACCCAATGATAAAAAGTATCTACAGTATGTGCTTGCTCTTCATTGCTAACTTTAAGTACCTTTGAGTACCTTAAACGACACGCTAATTACCATCTCCTTATAGGTTGCTGTACAGTAAATGGGTGCTGCTCTGTGGAATGATTAAATTAAGTGTTTCTTTTTTTTCCTGACATGCTTTTAAAAATCAAGTTAATTAAACGGGTGCAAACACGAGGGTGAACACTTGGAAAATGAAGACTGACCGTGCAGAAACCAGGCTGAAAGAAGTTTCAAGAGAACACATAAGGGGTTTGAGCTCGTTTAAGTAAAGTAATGTAAAAATGTGGTTTAGTGCTAAGCCTAATTTAGCATGCCTGCAGGCTGCTGTGCGCAAAGTGTTCTCAGCCTTCCTCATCATCTCCAGATACAGATTCCTCCCCTCTCTGTGTGCTGCTGCTGATTTATATAGCCATGTAATGAATCCAATCAGCCTTGTTACCCAACAGAAGACTCTCTTCATGTTTATTAATAGTTTACTGCCCCATCAGATCAGCAGATTGAACCATGCATCCCATGATGCCCGTCCAGCACAATAGAGATGGCAGCAGTGTGCAGTCTGGGTTGAGAGGAGAGGAGAATGTGAGCAGCCCAGCAGCAGCAGTAGACACTTTATATCAATTTTGTTGTAATGTGAAAATATACACAAATACAATGTTTATATGAGGACTTTTCATCCGCAACAATGGGAGGTTTTGCAGATTCAATTCTTGCTGTTTTAGTGTAAGATAATTTTCTGCCTCAACAAAGACTGCAGGGTGGCTGTGGCATGAGTTATATGCACAAGTGCCACTGGCCATCTGTAATTATATGAGTTTACTTGGCAACACTGCAGGAGTTGATCACGTTGGAAAGCTGAGTGATTAGCTCTTGAACCTTGTACAACAAGTGCATTCAGTGGAATTGTGCTAATCGATCAGCACACCAGTGTCATTTATTTTAAATAACTTTTTACTGCTCCTAAAGGTTCCATTTTGAAGTTTCTACTTTGTGGGATGAAAGAGGTGGCAGTGCTCTTTAATCCTTGAACAGGACTAACTCCCAGCAAGAGCCCAATTTTTCTGTATTTTTTGTTTTAGCACTCCCTTTTGCAATACTTTGCCAAACTGCAAAGAATAGAAATAAAAATGGAACATTTTGGCCCTTTGGTGGTTGTTTATCAGCAGCAAAACAATTTTCAGACAATTAACAAATCTCCAGGCCCTTTGGAAGCTCAGATACAGCTATTTCTAGGTTGTCACATGTCTAATTAATATTAGTACTAATGGTAATACTCCTGCTGGTATTCTGCTTTGGCCAAGGCTAGGCTTCCAAATCAGGTCCTTAAGAGTGTCTTTACACCCAGCTAAAACCTTTCTGAGGTTGGTAAGAGTGTGGGAATTAATTGGCACAGGTAGCATTTATCTCTGTACAGTGACTTCAGGGAATAACATTGTACCACATAGGGTCTTTCTTTACAATCATCTGGGGTTTGAAAAGCTTTAGTACCAAATGCTAATTTTAAGCAATTAGGGTTCTAGGAGAGGTTGCAGCATAAAAATGCTGTAAAATATAAGCTTATTTTAATTGTTTACAGCTATATTAGAAAAACTGTATAGAAAAAGAAAATTTTTGTTTTGCTTTGTTATTTAGCAAATGGCATTTTATATCACCAGAGATGTATGCTGGGAGAGTCTTTTTAATTCTCCTCAGCTTTGTACATACCCTTGAAGAAGAAACGTTGTGTGTGATGAGAAGAGTTTTAATTCTGAATTTCTCCCCCCACTGTACAGCTGCGGTTGGAGCTGTGCTGGCGTGCGTTCAGGAGTCTGTCTGTTTCCATCCCCTCGCAGCGCACTAATATCTCCCATCTGAAGGGCTGAAATGGAGGCCCTTCGTTTCTGTAATTTAGGATTTGATCCAGTGCTAAGGAAGCTTCCTCGTCCAACCATCCAGGAGCCAGTCTGACAGGCTCTCTCTCACCACCTGAGCTGGGACCAAAGCCCCTTCGCAGCTGCACACCCCACACTCACACACAAACCAGGTTTCCCATTGCACAGTCTTAGACATCCCAGTCCTTCAAATAATTTAATCATGATACAATAACTAAATAACAAAATGGCAGCTCGAGCTGGTGCCTCCGAGGAGGGACCCCAAACAAAGGAAACCCTGGGCTTTTATAGCCTGAGAGTCTAAATGCAGGAGGGTCTGGGGTCATTGGCTCCTGCCGTGTCCCTGAGTGTCCGGTCAGGCGGCCGGGCCGCAGCTCCCCAGGCCCCTCGCTGTGCAGAGGGCTGGCAGTTCTGCCTCTTGGCTCGGGCTCTCACCACACACAGCTCAACCTGCAGCTCCACTGCAGCTGCTTGCCCAGCTTCGGGCACGGAGTGTGTTCCTCAGCACGAGCTGGTGGCTGTGTTAATGTTGGCTCAGTCTGAGCTGAGATTCAGTAGTGACTTGTGTGCTCTTTGGTAATGCCTGGTAATGGAAGTAGAACAGGTTCTCTTAAAGTACTGCTGAGGGCTGAATAACTGAGAATGGAAAGGGTGGGGATAGTGAAAAATGCCTGATAAGACTGTAAGCAAGTGGCTGGACTTGTCAGCTTCTGAACCTTCCTGAGCAGAGTTTTGATACCCTCTGGTGTTTCTCTTTACAGCGCTTCCACATCGCAGTCAGACCATTCCACTCAGACAAAGTCTGCTTCTGCGGTGTCATCTGACTCCATCTCCACCTCAGCAGACAACTTCTCTCCAGATTTAAGGGTATGTATGTTTTGTCTTAAAAAAGAAAAAATTAGAAAGACTTTCTTGCTTCTGTGAGTTGGCTATGGTAAAATAAAGTCAGCTTTCAGTAATGCCAAAATATATTTAGCCAAATTACTGAAAGGACCTGAAGTCAAACAGGTGAAATTGAAGTTTAATCTCTACCATATGATGTCCTTCTTTATAAAATTGTTTAATCTTCAAAAAGCTGACTCTGCAATCCTCACTTGGAGATGAATTTTCTAAGCAGCTCCACTTTCTTTTAGGTGCTTTCAGTAAGTGAAATCCTCAACCTGTCAGTTGTATATACTTTTTCTTCCTGTTATGTGTGTGTATATATATATATATACACGAGGTGTTCTGTCTTGAGAGCTTCTGCTTGTTTATAAACACTGAGTACTTTGGAAGTACCTTCTTTCAGAGAAAGATTGCAATCTCCAAGCTGATAAAAATAATCTTCTGTCACAATTAATTGCTCTGACATAAAAAAGGTCCAAACAGGGCTCTTTTAAGTCTGCTATTAGATTAGTTAATTATAAATTCAGAGTTCTAGTTTGGTGTCACAGGAGTTTTGAAAGCTATCTGTATGTTCCTCTTATGAAACCAAGGGGTTTGTTGATATACCTTAGCTTTAAAAAAAAAGTCCCTGAGTATAAAAGTGTTGCTACTGGTACATTCTAATAACACCTTGAGCATTTCTAAGCTGTGGTTGAGAACCTTTGTAAACCATGAACACAGTAAAATTGCATAAAAATCTCTGAGTACAAAGCTAAATCCTTTGACAACCATGATGATTTTTCATCCCGTGAATGTTGCCTCAGTCATCCGTAATTAATAGTAGAGTCCACCTGTTTGTAAGTGACAAGGCTATGAGTGCTTCTTTCTAAAGGCAGCTTATTAGCCAATTTTAAGCTAGGATTTGGAAATTAATCATTAGTACTTTATGTGCATTCTATGATAAGTTTGCACCTTTTGCCTATGGATACAAAAAGTAATCTGAATATGCCTGGATATGGAAATTTGTAATATGTCTGAAGCTTTTCTGCTGTGAAGTTGGGGTGTTCAATCACTCTAACACACAGAAAACATCATTTTTAGGCTAAGAGGCTTATTGATATGAATAAGATAGCAAGTTCTGCTACAGCTCTAACTATATGATATTATATATATATAGCATTTTAAAAAATAACTTATTTTCTTATTTAATTTTTTACTGAAGTTTGCATATATGGAATTCCTTTTTTAGTTTTGCTGCACAACTCATCTTCTCACAGTTTTTGTGACACTTGAAGACTACCTTTAGAAGTAGAGGACAAGCCAATATTTCCTTTTTAGAACTGAAGTTGTCTTTCCCTTCTGGTGGTTAAGATGGCTCAACATGTTTTCCTTGCAATCCTGATTGTGTCTTTTGACTCATTACTCCCTTTTGTCACCTTAGCTGTGTGAACTCTTAAACTGTCTGGGCAGAGATTCCAGCTCTCCTCAGCTTGTCTGGTTTCCCATTCAACAGGGCCTCTGTACCCACTAGCAATCAAAAACAGGGTCCACAGAGGAATATTCACTTAGCTGCATGAGAGATTTTTTTTCAAGCAGAGGATGCCTATGTATTCCTGGAGGCCATTAGAAACCCATAATTTCATGCTGTGCCACAGTTCCTGTAATATGCAGGAGTGATTTCTTCACAGCCTTTTTTTATTTCTAAGCAATCTAAAGTTCTGCCTTGGCTAGGACAAATACTGCTCCTCTTTCATTTTAGAATAGTGTTTCAGGAGAGATGGTAAAGCAGAGGATTACTTATTTACAATAAAATCACTGCAGGCTAAGTGTGAGCACCTGCTTCTGCTGGCAAAAGGCTTCTTGCTCTTCACCTGCATCAACTCGGTGCAAACACAATTCTGCACATGCCTTCTGTGCTTCACCTAAAGCTTACTCTTGCAGAGGTGGTGTGAGTGGCTGAATGCAGCTGTGTGTAGGTGTAAAGCTGGGTCATGCCTCTACACTCGAGGGGCTGCTTGTCAGTGGTAGGCAGACCTAGAGAAAATGCATTCCCGTGCTCCTACTTGCATTAGAGTATGGGGAGAAAGGGACGGTTTCCACTGCTACAGATTGACTCAGTTCTCCTGGAGGAACTCATGCTTTCATCATTTCTCTCCTCATTCCTGAGAGTGTCTAATGCTGGAGAGTAGTCCTTGGGGGTCAGATGATCTACCTTGGATAGCCTCTCCTGTTGGTACTGCCAGTGCAACTGCAGACCCACCATCTGTCCTCAAATCATCACTGTTGTTGCTGGTGGGTTACTGTTTGTTCCCTGGGCTTCCTCTTGGAGCCTGGTGCCAGCTCCCAAAGGGAACAGCTATTGTGAGTGGTGGTCAGCTAATGCTGGTTCCTTTCAGGTCTTAAGCTGAGGACAACAGATGTTCTTTCTCCGTGGGCTTGTCATTATTTATCCGGTTTTCTTTGAATTGACATCTCAGTATTGTGACAGTTCCACAAGTTTTGAAAGTCAGTTCTGTGAGAGGTTTTTTAAGGTCCTGATTGTTTTGCTATTTTCTTTGAACTTTCTGAGATGTGGCCTTGCCTTGGATGTTGCAGATGAGGCAGTACCATTAACTGATACAGTGGCATGAGCATATTCTCGACTCTAGCTCTTTCCTTACACACCTGAGCATCTTGTGCAGCTTTCACTGGCACAAGACAGCATGAACTCCCAAGTGTTACCAGGTACTGAGATTTGAGCTAAGCATATTAGTGTGGGACAGAAAGAGATCCCACATGTTCCTGGAAGCATGTAAGAGAAGAAGCCCTGAAGAGGGAACCCATGGGTTTTGTGGTAACTCTGCGGTATGGGTGGCAAGTACCTGGGCTATGCAGTATTCTCACAGGAAGGTGTTGCCTGTTAGATTTAAGAGGCTGAAAATAGGCTTTTCAAGATTTTGACGTGGATGTGCCAGTTATGGGATTATGATCTTGCTGCATGTTTAAATTTTTCCTGCTAGAGTGAATTGCTACGTGGATTCATCATCACTCCTACCTCTATTTGGTCTCTGCCTCTGCGTGTGCATTGGCTCAAATTTAGGAATTAAATTTCTGTGACGATGGAAAAGCACTTTGTGATAGCTACAATTAGCACTCTCTTTTTCTGTGGGGAATTTTTAGAAGAATAGTAGGCGTCCATTGGGAGGAGGGAACCAGGGGAAGGTCCCACCTAATTTTTTGCAGTCTATGCCTGCAGTTTTCTTTTGGAGTGCAATTAACACTCTGTGTGTGTGCGTGCATGTGTGTAATGAGGTAAATGAGACAACCACTGGGGATTCCTACTGAATGCATGTGCAGTATTTTTCCTAAATCTTTCTCCAAAATATTTAATAATAACCTTTGTGAAGGTTTCGGGGTTTTTTTTTTTAATGCATATTGAGCATGTCAGTATCTGGAACTGAGATTAAATTGCCTTTCCAGTAGAAAGTTTACAGAATTTTCACTTCATAAACTAACTCTAAATAACTTTTGGCTGCTTCAGTTAGTTTCATAGGGGAAAAAAAGAAGAAAAAACCCTAACAAATGAAAACCCCAACAGAAAAACAACAAAACACTCTTAGGTTCTCCTTCCACCCCCTTCCTGATCTCAAATCCAAAGCTGTTTAGAATTGATTTAGGGTATATACTCTTGGAGGGATTTTTAGCAAATACACTGCCATATGTTTTAACATAAGTTATAGATCAGGCAAGAACAGAATTGAAGTAGTTGGAAGTGAAAATGGAGTTGGGAATCCATAGATACTTTATAATTTGGGTTGAGATGTTAAAAACACCTTAAAGCCAACATACCAAAGGGATTGGAGTGTATAAATAGCTGTTGCAGATCTGGGAAGTTGGTGGTTAATAAAATACAGTGAGTTTCTTGCTCCTAAGCCCTGTAGGCAGTATTTTCTCCTGTGCATATGAGGAGATGTGTCTGTGCCTTTTTATAGTACTTAAGTCTTCTTGCTGATACTCTTAACTTTTATCAGTAGGGATTTTTCATTTTTAGGTAGCTGTTGCTTTATAGGATAATGCCTGGAGTTTAGCATGTTCAAAGCTTTGGAGTAGCTCTTCTAGAAGGGTTGGATCCTGTTCATTTGCAGTTGAGAAGCAGTGGATATGGCCAGCAGAGTCTGCTGCCACTTCTCTTAATAACAGTACCTTTGCCTGATAATTTTTAAGGACTGTTGTGTTTGCTTTTGGATTGTATGCAGCAAAAGCTTAAACCAAAGGATGGAAACTCGTATGTTGTTTTCTTTATATTGCTTCTTGCACCTAGAAAAAAGGAAACTACAGCAGATTCCTATATCACCTGCTTAGTTGTGCAGCCTTCAGAAAAAGTGGTTCAAATCTTGGCTGTTAGCATTGCTGTTGTGACCACTAAACTATTCTCCCTCCTGATTCTCCTCTGAAGTCCAGACAAAATGCTGTACAAGCATATGACCCATCCTTCATGACTGTTTGTTCCCTACATAGTGATTTTCTTCTTTAATATACGAGGAATTGGTGGATTTACAGTAGGTTTATGCATGAGATGCAAGAATATTACTGTAGCGTTCCCAGGACTTGAAGGTTAGAAATGGGAAGAAACAGAGTGGCTTTTGTAACTCTTATTTGTTATCTATTGTGTGTATGGTATGACTGCAGACAAGCCCATGTGGTTTATTTTGTAAGATGCATAACTGGTGCATGACAAAAGGTATATGAAGGAATATTTCCTTCCAAGACAGTAAATGGATACTGTTGCTGTCTCCTTAGGTTTCCTGGATTAAATCTGTTTGGGCAAGTCTGCATTCAAGCTAGCCAACCACAATTCCTTTGCATTTGATAGAAGGACATAGATCATTTATGATCTGATCACTCTCAGCTTTAAGGATATGTCCATGTTAGGTGAGAATGTCATGGAGCTGAGCTGGAGAAGTCCTCGGTGCAGGTGTTTGGAACATACTTTGAGGGGCAGCAAGTGATTTCTGTGGATCCCAGCTTTAACTGGGCTCAAGTAAAGATGCAGTTTTGTCTCTTTTGTGAACCTAATGTATTTCTCTTCTGACTGTGGAGAGAGTGCAGAGTAATATCTTCTAAAATTGAGGTAAATCCTGTCCCTCAGGTGATATTGGGCAGGATTAACTGAAATGCCAGTCACTGACTTCGCCGCCTTTGTCTTGCTTTATTCTAGCTTTAGTGCAAAGTAGCTTAGACTAGTTTTATGTAGAACACGTATATTGTTAGTAGAAAAACATATTGAAGAAAGATGTGATTCCCCTCCCTCCATCCTTTGCTGTAAATCACTAAAACTAGCCTCAGTGAGCTTTTCCATTACTATCTCCCTGCCAATGCAGGAAATGTGTCAGGCTTTGGTTATGTGTAACACATGTTCAACAAGAGCTGGGTTTAGAGAGTGACATAACATTTTCAACTCTAAGCACTCATTTAAGCAATGTTTTTCAGTTTTGATTTTAAGGGACTTTCAGTCAGTGAGTGATGCTAGCTTGGAAGCACTAAATCATGACAAAACCTCTGCCTAAGCTCCTCCATGGTAGCTGAAGACTTTCTGCCCTGTCAATCGGCTGCATGATAACATCTAGGGATAAATATTCCTGTTTCAGACTAGCCCTTGACTCTTTGCATGGGACTGCCTGTAAGCAGCCTAGTTCATAGCAAATGCAAAATGTCTTCCATGTTGGGAGCTTTCCTTCCCAGTGCACTGGACTGTGACTGCTATTAAGTTACAGACTGTATTGCACAAGCCACCAGATGGTGAAGATAATTGACCTGTGGTCACAAAACACTCGGCTAGATGTGAGCTGGTGATGCAGCAGCGAAATTGAATGAACTGTTCATCTTTTTACTGTCACTGTGTGAAGACTTGACCGTGTATTTCTCTGCAGCATTGCTTAGTTACCTTCTCACATGGAGGTGCACGTCACATTTTTGTGTGTCTGTACAGGAGTAGAAGCTATGAAGGCAGAAGTGGCCTTTACCTGACCTGCCAGTAGTATTTCCATAGGTCTCTTTGTACACAGGGATGAAGTCCAAGGGCCAATTCCAAGAACAGGCAGCGCTTTATGTTATCAAAGGTGTCATACAGAGGGATTTAAAGAGCAGCAGAAGAGAAGTAAGGAAGTCTTACAGGGAAACATGTTTTAACTATCTTGAAATTCTGATTTTGGCCATACAAATAGCGTGTGTGTGCCTGTGGGAAATGGGCTTCCTTTCTTTGGAGCATTAAGCTGTTGAACAAAGGCACAAAGGACTGGTTCTGGAGAATGAATGATGCTCTTGTCCATAAGCATGGTCAAACCAGGACAGCCCCTGTCAGTGACTGGAATTTAGCCCCTGTCATTGCCACGTTTTTTGAGGACTCCAGTTTATAGTAAATGCTGCATATTTAATAATAATTACAGTAATTTTCATTTTAAAATATCCCAAGAGGTGGAAATTCTTGGTCCTCTCCTTGCACCTCTCCCCAATAAGTCCTTTTCTGCACCTCCCCCTTTCAAGGAACAAACCCACAGAGAAGCCAACCTCTGGGTTGAAAACTATTGATTTCTTGCAAATTAGATAGGGGGAAAAGCCAGATGCAGTCAGTTTTCTGTCTCCTCTATGTGGAAATAATACTCCCTAAGTGCTCCTCTAGTTAGAAAAGAGCAAAGACAGCAAACATTGCTAATTTTTCTTATATAGAGGTACCTAAATGCTTGAACATGGAGTAACGCACAGTGAAAGAAATCTCTGGAAGCATTTATGATTGCCATCCATTAGGAATGGAAAACTAAGGAGAATGAGCAAATGGCCTTCATATGTTCTCAAAAATATTTTCATCTCTTCCTAATTGACTGCCATATTTCTTCTAGCTACAAAGTGCAAGCATTTTCATTCTGTTGAGTAAAACCAGGTAAGAGGTGGCTTCCCCCCTGCCCCCCGTTAGTTACAGTTTTGTAAACTGAAGGACAGATCAGGCAGGAATGAACAAGCATGGTATTTAAAGGGAGTACATGGATTTGTGATTGCATGCAGTGCCTGCCAAGATTTGATTTTTTGATTTAAATGTTTTTGCACGGAATGAAACATCTTTGTTCCCCTCTGTATGATTGTTTGCTCATTATAAATATGTAATTATCTGTATCAAACTCAAAAGTGAAATTCTTAGTAATGGAGGCAGTATTCTGTGACCTATTTTAGTTGATAGAATTCATAACTCTGTTTTTGGTCAGAGTGTTTTTCTGTCACTTAAGATTGATGTGAAATTCACTGAACTAGTTTAATGGTTTCCTTGAAACTTTTAATCTTCTTTTCTCATTTAAGTTGTTTGCTAAATGAAATTCAGTAAAAATAAAGGATAGAGTCAAGCTAATGTGCTGTCCAAAGTTTTTGAGCAGCCCATGGAGAGCAGAGGCGTTGTGGTTTGAGACGTATGTGGAACCCTTGGCACTGAAGAAGGTTCTGTATTTAAAAATGTTGGACTTGTCTGAATAGATAATATCTGCAACCTTCTGTGCCAGGGAGCGTTGCTGAGTTGAGTCAATGACGACTTTCTGTCAGAGCCTAATGAGAGAATTGTCTTGAGGCACCAAGCCATACAAACTTGAAGAGACAAGCCAGCCGTGGTTGAACACTCGAGTGGCCCTCAACAATGTGTTCCTTTGAGCTTCTGAGCCTTGCCTTGTAGTTGTGCAGCGAGGGCCCAGGAGATTCACCAACCCAGAGAACCCAGAGAGGCTGTTCTTCGTCACTGGACGTTCGGCTCTGTGCGGAGAAGAACATCGTGGAAAAAACAAAGCAGGGAACCCTAGGGAAACACTGCATGGTGGCTGCTTCCTCCTGCAAGAGGAGTCCTTTTATATTACTTTGGGGACTGTATTTCTTTTTTTAAAATGCAATAATCTTCAGCTTCTTTGTAAAGATTTTCAAGACAGTGGTAAGTAAGCAAGTGATTCCTCAAGCACTTTTATGCTTTCTTAAAATATATATGGTAGGTAGAGATCACAGTTTGTGATTTGTTTTTTTAGTTGTGTTGGGAAGGCACAGTTAAAAGGCAGTTGCGGCGTATTTTGTATGTTATTACTGCCTTTAGAGTAGTGTAATACGTGATCTGTTGTCAGAACATTTTTTGATAATTTAAGTACTTCTTGTGGGTTTTTTTAACCGAGCTAGGAGGCTGCCTTTGGCCAAGTGCTCTCTTAGGAGCTGAATGGGCTTGATGTGGTCTTTGGATGGTATATTTGATTCTTTGTGTACTCTTCTGAAATGATCCGTGTGTCCATGGTGCTTTGTCTTTTCCCCTTTGAACTTTTAATATCCCAAAGGAATAAGACATAAAGCATTTCCCTGCAATTAATATGTTGGAGCTCTGAATGCCTCTAACATAGTTTTTCAAGCCATCTGGTCATAATCCTCAGAGAAGTCCCTGTGCCTCAGTCAGGCAGAGATATTTCTGATCTTTCCCGTAGTCTTTCTGCTGTGGTATTCTTAATGATTCAAAAATAATCAAAAGAGTCCATTTACTTGCTCAATTTATGTTTTATTGCATTTCCAGTAGGATTCTTAGCACATAAATCTTCTCCAAGTACACTTGAAATAGCCATAAATGGCAGCTGAAATTCTCCTCCAAGTAGTGCAGTGTTTGCAGTCAAGTAAGCAAGGCTTCTGTTCCATGGTCCTGATAATTGTGCACTGAGAGGACAGAAGCACCTTAGCAGTAAAACACTAGGAAAAATGTGCCCCTTTTCCTCTTTTCCTGTTGTAAGAAGTATTTCATTTAAAGAAGAAACCTATGCACCTGTGAAAAACTGTCCTAAACAAGCATACTCATCTTGTTTCTGCACAGGTTTGTGTGAGTTCTGCAGCTTCTGTCAATGTCAGCCAGACGGAATTAGACCACTGAGGGGATTTTTTTCTGGCATGAATGGAAAGAGCTTCTCTATCTGTTTTGTTTCATCACTGAAGTAATGAGAAATCTTGATGCACCTGCCATAGTGGCACTGTCTTTTGTTGACTGACTGATGGAAACAGCCATGAAAGAGGAAAGGGATGGAGTGGTAGGACAATTCAGGGGAAGGAGTAGGTGAATATGGTTTGAGACCCCCAAAAGGCATTTAAAGCAGAGAAACATTGGTTATGTAAGTGTATATGTTTTGCTATTAATTTACATACAAAGTTAATAAATTAATCAGGTATGTAAAAGTAATCCCATGGCTAAGTCTTTGCAGGAAGGCTGATTTCCCTTATGTGGTTTTTCGTGACAGCAGACAAGAGCCAGCTCTTGCACAAAAGCTGCCTTTTATACCTCAGCTAAGACAACCTGTCCTACAAGCTTTGGAGTCATGCTTTTTTTAATTAAATCCATGCAGTATTCGTATCTTGGCTCATTCCCTCCTGCCTCTCTGCACACAGCACATTTGTACTTCTCTGCAAAGCATAGGATATGACTGCTCCGTTGTTTGGGGATGTCCAGGAGATTGGGTTTTGCTATGCTGACCACAAGGAAGGACTAGGATTGGGATTTGCCCGTCAATGGGAAGCAGAGTACTTAAAAAGCTGTGTCTCCTAGGTATCCTGCTTTCCATGGACTGGTATAGAGTGCCTAGGGGCATAAGTGCAGATTCAAGTGAAATGGGTATTCCTGCAGCTTACTGACCACCCTGCCTGCAAAGTGGCAAAAATCATGATTAAGGAGGGCATTTAATCATTTTCCATTTCTTGAGACAAAGACATTAAAAAAAAAAAAAAAAAAGGGAGCAAAAGAAAGTTTAGATATGTTAAGTACAACCAGAATATTCCCCGGTAAAATAAATGTGAAGTATCAGAGAGATATTTTCCTATAGGAGATTAAACCTCTCCCTTGGCAGTTGAGCTTCAATTCTGTATTTCACATGTGATTTGAAAAGATACATATTTTTCAAACTCTACTCATTCTCTGTATGTTTTTGTACACATACAGTAGGCACATTCTTGTCCCTGCAGCATATCTTTCACCTGTTGCTGCTGACCAGTGCAGGCTCACAAGGTAGACAGAGACATGCCAAATCCAAGTTCAGGGGCTGCAAAAGCAAAGGGACTTTGTGTGTGTGTGTAATATTTGTCTATATAGGCAGGTTATATATGTTTATGGCAAGGGAGCAGTTAAGAGACCTCCTTTCTGCTGTAGGAGACATAAAACAGGACTGTGTGTAGCTGGAACAAAAGCAGTTCCCAGCTTGGAGAGCTTGTCTTCTCAGTAGATGGAGCAGACATGGTTTTGGGGAAAGGAGTAATACAGGAGCAAGGTGTTCGTGCTGTCGGGTTGAACGTGTCGTACCAGTGCTGTGG
>VZRX01020751.1:88573-115442 GCA_013398075.1 Notiomystis cincta
CCCTCAGATGCAGCTGTGACATCACACACCCTCCTGCACAGCAGCGTGAATGAGGGCGTTTGCCAGCACACCTGGAAAGAAGCAACAGCAGTGTCTGAAACAAGTCATTCCCTTCACCTCAACCTAGGTCATAGGAAGCCATGTAAATGATGCCTTATTCAAAGAAAGGGCAGCTTCTCCCAATAAAACACTGCGGTAGAGGAGGAACATACAGGACTTGATTTTGTAGGAAAACGTTTACTTCATCTCTGCGACTTCTCGCTTATGGTTTACAGTGGGTGTGCCAGGATGCCACTTAAGCACCCTTATTTCAGAGTGGGGAGCAGAGTGTGGCTCCCCTGGGCTTTCCACAGCTCCTCTGGCCTCTAGTGCCTCATAGTCATCGGGGAAAGGTAGTGGAATACCAAGGGCACGTGTGAACTCCTGGGATCAGCCATTACATTTTGCTTGGGTAAGCATAATTAGCAATTTTAATGCTTCTGTGCAGGGTTATAGTGGTGTACTTATGGTATTTCAGCTTTCTGCTAACTAATGGAAGCAACTGTGCATCAACCAAAGACGCCTTTCTGCCTGCATTGCAACTGCTGCTTTAAGTTTTTCTGGCAGACTGAACAGCTTAGCCATTTTCTAAACCCTACCTTTTTCCTCATAGTCTGCTTCAAGAACTGGGGTCACTCAACTAAACTGAAGCTGAAATTCAATTTTAATACAAAAATTTACCGTAGGAGATAAAACACTCACTTGGTGAAGCCATGACTGCCCCCTTGCTCTTCCACACAGGTAAGCACCGGGTTGCAGAGAAGGCTTACAGGAAAGGCAGTTAAGTGTGTGCAAGGTCCTCAGGCTGCTTCTCCACCTCTCTGCTGAGGAGAAGGGGCACTGCTTGGTGGGGGTTCCTCTGTTGCTCTTTTATGACAGGATCCCAGACTGTGGTCACCTGTTTAATGTACCTGTCAGCTGCTTCACTCAGCTGCTGTTCCACTAGAGAAGGATTTTTGGAGAGAGCGTAAGAGTAGACCCATTTCCACCTAAGAAACTGCCTTTCAAAAGCCACATTCCTTCCAAGGCAGGTAGCAGTCACTTCCTCCTGCAGTCTCCACTTCTGCCTGCTCTACTGCTGCAATCACCACACCGTGCTTACAGAGAAATCCACAGCCACCTTCCAACAGGATGAGTAACAGGCTGCACACCACCACTACATTTGTTATAGGGTGGCCTGACACATCATGGTTCAATAGTGCAAAGAAGCCACACAAAATACTTTTTAAGGACTTAGATTTGCTTTGAGGTTAAAGGACAGGTCTGCTCTAATGTACAATCACTATATAAGATGGTTTAAAGCATTATTCTGTATTAGCAAATTGACTATGTGTGTATATTTTGTTTCTTGATGAAGGCTGTTTGGTTTCCTTAACACTAATAAAAACAGATAAATGGATAAAGTTCCTGTGCCCTTATTTTCAGCTATGTGCTTTTCCAAAGGACCTGCAAACATTAAATAAATAGCACCACAGGTTCAGTGTCTGAAATCCAAATCTCTCTCATTCTTCTGTCTTGCAAGATGCTAATATCAAAACTCTGAAGTCTAGAATGACAGAAAACCAAGATCCATAAGTTTCATTTATCCTGTACAGACCAGTATTAATACTGTAGCTGCTCAGTATTAAAAAAACAGTCACAGAATGGTTTGAATTGGAAGGGACCTTTAAAGATCATCCAGTTCCAACCCTCTGACCAGCAGAGACACCTTCCACTAGACCAGGTTGCTCAAAGCCCCAGTCAACCTGGCCTTGAACACTTCCAGTGGGGCATCCACAGCTTCTCTGGGCAGCCTGGGCCTCACTGCCCTCACAGTAAAGAATTTCTTCCTGATAATCTGATTTAAACCTGCCCTCTCTCTCAGTTTAAAGCCATTCCCCCTTGACCTGTCACTACATGCTCTCTAGAGCCCTCTTATGACCCTTTCAGGTTCTAGGTCTCCCCACAGCCTCCTCCTCTCCAGGCTAAACAACCCCAACTCTTACAGAAGCCACTGTCTAATGTGCTGTGAAGTGCAGATTTATTTTTTTTTAATTGCAAAAGTATTTCACTCAAAGGATTCTGAAATACTTTCGCAATTAAAAAAAAAAAACTCCACAATTTCTGCACCTTAATGCACCTTCTGTGCACTGGCACAGTAACTTCTGTGTAAAAGGAAGACTCACATTTTTGCATGTAGTTTATGCAAAGCCTAAATTTACTGGGATGATTT
Source organism: Notiomystis cincta (assembly GCA_013398075.1). Taxonomy (NCBI): domain Eukaryota; kingdom Metazoa; phylum Chordata; class Aves; order Passeriformes; family Notiomystidae; genus Notiomystis; species Notiomystis cincta. The sequence continues at coordinate 90,825 of VZRX01020751.1, forward strand.
GTGATCAACTCAGTGGCTGCTCCCTTATGCTCTCAACTCTAGTGGGTTTAATTCTAACTTGGGCACCTCATTCATTCACTGCAGGCAGCATGAATGGAGCCTAAAATACTCCTAAACCCTCCACCAGTTAGGAGCTGCATAAGGACAGCCTGAGGTCATGCTGAAGTTAACCCATCTCTGAGCAAGCTTACCTCCAGAGGTCCTTCCCAAGCAAAATGACCCCGTGTAGGTTTCAGCTACTGATTTTTCAGGACCTCTGGTATGAACTGCTTTAGGTGGTTACTCCAAGGATACCTGGTTAGCTGCACCTAACAGCAGCTCACACCTTGTGTGCCTTACATGTAAGGAGAGAAGCTGGGTCAATCACCTACAGGCAACAAACCCAAGCCCCTTCTGCCTGTGTTGACCCTGCAGAGTTCCCTTCCTGTTCACCTACAGGCAAGGGTGGACTACTCTGACTCTAACCTGACCTGCAGCTCTCGTTCATCACCCAGCCAGGGAGAAGTCACTTTGCCATGAGAAGCCCACTGGCTGTGGCACAGTGCTGCAGCAAACACTCAGCTAATATAGAGGAAGTGCAGCTTTCCCAGAATTCATTCAACAGGCAAGCTGGCTTTATTATTTTTCAACTGTATATACAGGTAATCTGGGTCTTCTATACATTCCATTAATAGGAAATTCTTTAAATTATTAACATAATAAATAACATCTAATCAGCTGTGCAAGTCAGAGCACAAACTTAATTGCACTACTACTAAAGTAGATAGCTCATCAAAGCACATACTTCAAGTTAAAAGCAAGATGCCAGGACCAAATGGCACGATTGAGGCACTTGCAGTTTAAAACACTTGTGGTTTTTCTCACTCCTTTACCACTCAAAGCTGTCAGCTAGAGACAGGGTATTACCCCCTATCCTACAGCTTCTTCCTAAAGCAGGATTTCTGTAGAAAAATTTCACTTTATCATTAAGCAACATAATTCATAAATTACTTTGTTCCTCATCTGAGTACCCAAACATCCACTGCCACTGATGCTGACTAATGCAGCATAGCAGAACAAGAACCAGGGAAGCCTTTTGAAGAGAGCTCCACAGAACACCTTTGAAGGGGTTTACCTGTTCTCCCTCAGACACTCCCAGAGATGGAGACATTGCAGCTGCACACAACAGAACTGCCAAAAGCCCTCAACACCCAGGGCTGCAGCATTGTTTTCACACAAGATGCATGCTGAGAGGCCTCCCAGATCAACAGCATGAAATGGCACTGGCACATCACACACACACACACCCCCCAACCCACATAAACATGCAGTGCTCGGTGTGCTGGAACAATGCAGAGGGACTGCTGGAACCATAAGAGAGGGAACTGGGGGAGCCCTGTAAAGATTCAGTGGCAATGTCCCTTGAAAATGGAATGTGATTTAAGCTAGACCATAATATATACAATCAAAAGCAGTGATGGAGAACCAAGAGCTTTTAAGCCTGTATTTAAAAAGTGCGCTTAGCGTACAGTAGTCTCTTCCACACAGCAAGAAAGGCAGCTGCTTCAGATCCAGAAGGTAAGTTTGGCCAGGATGGTTCAAGAACATCTCCTGCAGAAGAGTCAGTAGTCCCAGCTGATATCATCTTTCTGTAGTGAAGTCTGTATGGTCTGCATGTCTCTCAGCAACTGAAGATTTTTCCGACTCTTCTCTCCAGGCTTCACTTTGATGGAACCTGCATTCTTTCCTTTTGTGGTTACTGTAGTTGTTACTTTAACCTCACTGACTGGGAACCTGTTGTCTTTTATTTGTTTAGCAGAAGTCTTTCTGGACTTGCACTCTCTCTTAAGTCTCTCTAGCTGAAAGAGAAGCCCAAAGCAAAACATTAAGAAATTATCTTGTTTCCGTTTTATGTTCAGTGCTTCTTCAAAACAGCTGAAATGTCCCACCACTTATCTCACCCAGGTAAGCAAATAGCTGTTTCCAAGTCACACTTAACAAAAAATATTTTATTTTCTTTATGAGGCATTGTTATATTTGCATCTTTAGGGCTGTGTTTAGCTTACAGTCTGATCTAAAAACTGAGAAGTTCATTATGGGGGAACATCGTCATAAGGAATGTACCAGAAAAAGATGTAGATGAAAAAAGTTGATTTGTTACTGTTACCATCCAGTGATTAAAAAAGAAAACAAAAGAAAACAAGGGTTTTTTACATACATACTAGTAACTAGGAATAGCTAGTCAGTGCCAGAAATGCAGCTTTGAAAGAACACCAGAGCTCTGCTGGGGTGAAGAGGCTGTATCCACAGACAGCTCTGTAAAATGACAGCATGTGAGTCTCAGCACTCCCCAGCAAAACTGAAGGGAGAACTGGACAGTTCTGACACATTCATACACCCAAACCACAGCATGGGTGGCTCCTATAGCTCCCCTCTCTTCAAGGGGTGGTGCTCCCTCCTCCTAGCTGACAGCTTGCAGCAATTTTCCTAAACCCCAGCTCCTAACACTTTTGCCAGTAGCACATGCAGCATCTTTAGTGCTGGGAGTTACAGCACATCTGCTTCTCTCCAGCAGTTCCTCTGAAGATCATAAGATATCAAAAGTGAGTAATGGTTCTAACAGCAAGCATTTCACAGGTCCATCCTAAATGTCAGGTCTCAGCATGTGTTTTGTGTATAAGTTACATCAGGTGAGGGTGAACTGTGGTTTGTATGAACTGAACCAGATTAAACACATGGGGTGAAGCTCTTTGGAAGAAACTCACTAAAATTAACGAAGACAAAAGAAAACAGGGAATCAATATGTTTTATAGCTTTGAATGAAAAGGCTACACTATCCAAAATATTCTGAAAGTTATAAAAGAAGTAAAACAGGTATTTTGAGTCTTAAAATATGCAAATCAGAACATAAAAAGGTCATTTACTCTAAGTAAAGGAAAACTGTTCAACAGTGTTCAAGGGACAAGAGGACTGTAAAATGCAATGTAAGAACAGAGGTGAAAGCTCTGCTCAGGACAGGGTGAAGAGTAGGCACAAGGCTGACAAAGGATGTTTCTGCAAAAATACTGGGATAGATGGAGACCATCTTTGGGACATCAAAGGTAGAATTAGACAATGCTACTCCAGTTATTTCTGCTTTATGCAATCACAATTAAGATACAATATAAAAAAGCCCTGCTTAAGCCAGCAACTCTACCTGAGCATGAACACAGGCAAAAGAAACTCACCTGCAAACGATGCCTCCGAACTTTGCTGATTTGGTCTGCCTTTGCTTCCATCTTTCCCACCAGTACCTCAAGCTCCCTCTCCAGATCTTCTCTCACTGCAATGGTTGGAGCTTCCTGGATGAGCTTTGACAGCTGCTGGTGATCACTAGCACACAATTCAGATAGAACAAGGCTTGCATCAGGCTCCATTGGCTTCTACATCTTGTACTCAGTTTAGAAATAACACTTCTAGGAAAGCATAGCATCAGCAGCCAGACACGTTCAACACACTCTAACACACCAGTGAGAACAGTCTGGCCAGTTTGCAGCATTATTACAGAAGCACATCATGGTGGCAGGAGGCTGCAACGTGGAGTCTCAATAATCTAAGTCGCTTCCAACATCAAAATGCATATTCAAAATGACCAAATAACCCCTTGAGAGCTTGATCTCAGCACTCATTAGGTTAATATTCTGTGTATCTGTACCTACTGCAGCTCTGCAGTACAGTAACAATTCATGTTCTGTTAACCAGGACAAGCAAAACACCCAGCAAAGCTGTCCTTTAATGGACTATTTGTCCAGATTCTGCTGTTGGCTAGGACAGTGTTTTCATTTTTAGTAACTGTTACATTGCTGTGTTTTGGATTTAGTACAAAAATAACGTTGATAACACCGATGTTTTCATTGTTGCTCAGCAGTGCTTACCCTAAGCCAAGGGCTTTTCAGTGTCTCCTACTATGCCAGTGAGGAGGGGCACAAGAAGCTGGGGCAGGGAGATGTCTGGGATAGCTGATTCAAACTGGCCAAAGATATCCCATACCACAGAACATCATGCCCTGTATATAAACTAGGGGGAGTTAGCCATAAGGGGGCAATTGCTGCTGGGGACAAGCATCAGTCAGCAGGTGAGTGAACAACTGTACTGTGCATCACATGCTTTTTTACTTTAGATTTCATTCCTCTCCCTTCTTCATTACTATTACCATTACATTTTACTTTCTTTCAATTACTAAACTGTCCTTGTTTCAGCCCATGGGTTTTTCTTTTCCCAATTTCCCTCCCCATCTCACCAGAGCAGAGGGGTGGGAATGCAGCTGCATGGTGCTTAGCTGCCAGCTGGGGTTAAACCAAGACAGTATTTTCTGGCACCCAACGTGGGCCATGAGGGGTTAATGACAGGTCTGACCAGAGTGTGTGAAGACAAATCTTTCCTAGGCATCATTGTATTGGTTTATAGCGCCACGGAATCCCTGGCCATGAAATTCCTGGGAGGAAGGGGTGTCCTCAGCGCGCTGCGGGAGCCACCTACTGGGGAATCGGTGTAATTACACCTCCCTCCTTCCCCTCCTTCTCCTGGCTAATTACAGCAGCCTTTGAGAACTCGCAATATCCCACGGGTGTTAAAACCAGCGTGGTCCCAGCGCCAGGATCCTGCATGGTGCTGAAAGGGGTTCAGATCAGGGCAGGATTTGTCTGGGGGCAGTGAGTGAGCAGCTGCGTGGGACTGAGTTGCTGGTTGAACCCCACAAAGAGTAAGCTACCTTCTGCACAAAAGACAGGAGGATATAGAGGGTACCACAGGGAATCCCGAGTTTCACCTAAGGAACCACAGGGAGAACATGAAGTGGGATGGAAAAGATATGCCTCAACCCTAGAGGCACAGGTATGTGAACTGCNGCTGATTCAAACTGGCCAAAGGGATATCCCATACCACAGAACATCATGCCCTGTATATAAACTAGGGGGAGTTAGCCATAAGGGGGCAATTGCTGCTGGGGACAAGCATCAGTCAGCAGGTGAGTGAACAACTGTACTGTGCATCACATGCTTTTTTACTTTAGATTTCATTCCTCTCCCTTCTTCATTACTATTACCATTACATTTTACTTTCTTTCAATTACTAAACTGTCCTTGTTTCAGCCCATGGGTTTTTCTTTTCCCAATTTCCCTCCCCATCTCACCAGAGCAGAGGGGTGGGAATGCAGCTGCATGGTGCTTAGCTGCCAGCTGGGGTTAAACCAAGACAGTATTTTCTGGCACCCAACGTGGGCCATGAGGGGTTAATGACAGGTCTGACCAGAGTGTGTGAAGACAAATCTTTCCTAGGCATCATTGTATTGGTTTATAGCGCCACGGAATCCCTGGCCATGAAATTCCTGGGAGGAAGGGGTGTCCTCAGCGCGCTGCGGGAGCCACCTACTGGGGAATCGGTGTAATTACACCTCCCTCCTTCCCTGCTCGGCGAGCCAGCCTGCAGAGGAGTCCCACACCTTCCCCTTCTTCTCCTGGCTAATTACAGCAGCCTTTGAGAACTCGCAATATCCCACGGGTGTTAAAACCAGCGTGGTCCCAGCGCCAGGATCCTGCATGGTGCTGAAAGGGGTTCAGATCAGGGCAGGATTTGTCTGGGGGCAGTGAGTGAGCAGCTGCGTGGGACTGAGTTGCTGGTTGAACCCCACAAAGAGTAAGCTACCTTCTGCACAAAAGACAGGAGGATATAGAGGGTACCACAGGGAATCCCGAGTTTCACCTAAGGAACCACAGGGAGAACATGAAGTGGGATGGAAAAGATATGCCTCAACCCTAGAGGCACAGGTATGTGAACTGCAGGAAGAGAAAAAGCACAAATAGAGATTCTTCCAGGAAAGTTGCTGCTTAAGTCTTCAGAGGGCAGTTCCCAGACAATGTGGCAGGGCTGATCTTATTCCTGATCCTGTGGAAAGGAATTCTTATTCTTTTTTTATAAGAAATGTAGAATCCTATGACCAGTGCTAGAGGAGCCCTGCCTCCAGCCAGCTGCAGGAAAGGGCCCAACCAGGTTTACTGGACTATGTGGATCAGATGGCCCAGGCACACCAGCCCCATGGGAGTACAAGGCTTTAGCAGACCCTGGGGCATAGTGTACCCTAATGCCATCCAGCAGTACAGGGGCAGAACCCATTTGTATTTCTGGAGTGACAGGGGGATCCCATCAGCTGATGGTCTTGGAGGCTGAAAACAACCTGACAAAATGACTGGCAAAAGCCCCCCATTGTGACTGGCCCAGAGGCTCTGTGCACCCTTGGCAGAGACTGTCTCAGGTGGAGAGTGTTTAAAGGACTCAGAACTGAGTACTGGTGGGCTTTCCATACAGCTGCCTTGGAGACAAAGGAAACGAAGAACCTGTCTACCCTGCCTTGTCTCTCAGAGGACCCTTCTGATGTGGGGCTGCTGAAGGTCAAAGAACAAGGGGTGATAGAATGATTTGGTTGGAAGGGACCTCAAAAATAACTTAGTTCCAAACTCCCTACCATAGGCAGGGACATGTTCAATTAGGCTGCCCAGAGCCCCATCCAACCTGACCTTGAATGTTTCCAGGACTTGGCATCCACAGCTTCTCTGAACAACCTGTTGCAGCGCCTCACCATCCTCACAGTAAAGAATTTCTTCCTAATACCTAATCTAAGTCTGCCCTCTTTCAGTTTAAAGCCATTATCCCCCATGCATACACTACACACACCCCCTTGTAAAAAGTCTCTCTCCAGGCTTCTCATAGCCTCCTTTGAGCCCTGAAAGGCCACAATGAGGTCTCCCTGGAGCCTTCTCTTCTCCAGGCTGAACAACTCAGCTCTCTCAGCCTGTTTTCAAAGGAGAGGTTNCCCTTGGCACAGACTGTCTCAGGTGGAGAGTGTTTAAAGGACTCAGAACTGAGTACTGGTGGGCTTTCCATACAGCTGCCTTGGAGACAAAGGAAACGAAGAACCTGTCTACCCTGCCTTGTCTCTCAGAGGACCCTTCTGATGTGGGGCTGCTGAAGGTCAAAGAACAAGGGGTGATAGAATGATTTGGTTGGAAGGGACCTCAAAAATAACTTAGTTCCAAACTCCCTACCATAGGCAGGGACATGTTCAATTAGGCTGCCCAGAGCCCCATCCAACCTGACCTTGAATGTTTCCAGGACTTGGCATCCACAGCTTCTCTGAACAACCTGTTGCAGCGCCTCACCATCCTCACAGTAAAGAATTTCTTCCTAATACCTAATCTAAGTCTGCCCTCTTTCAGTTTAAAGCCATTATCACCCATGCAAACACTACACACACCCCCTTGTAAAAAGTCTCTCTCCAGCCTTCTCATAGCCTCCTTTGAGCCCTGAAAGGCCACAATGAGGTCTCCCTGGAGCCTTCTCTTCTCCAGGCTGAACAACTCAGCTCTCTCAGCCTGTTTTCAAAGGAGAGGTTCTCCAGCCCTCTGTCTTTGTGCCCTCCTCTGGACTCACTCAAGCAGGCCCACATCTTTCTTCTGCTGGGGGTTTCAGAGCTGGATGCAGCACTGCAGGTGGGCTCTCACCAGACCATAGCAGAGGGACAGAATTCCCTCCCTGTCCTGCTGCTCACAATGCTTTGGATGCAGCTCAGGATACCAGTGGCTCTCTTGGATGTGAGTGCACATGGTTGGGTTATGTCCAGCCTCCCATCCACCAACAGCCCCTAGTGACTTCAGCCACACACTACTTTTTCCTGCCCTGAAAGACTGTTAGGACAGCTGAGTCCAAAGTCATGGACTAAATTAACTCAATGGACTAGTAAAGGAATGGTCCATAGACTACAGGATTGGTATGTGTGTGTACCTACATCAAAAGACTGGAAAGGTGATGGTGGTTAACTGGGACACACCAGAAGTGTGGGGCTTGTGCAGGATGTACATGGAAAAGTATAAGGGGTGGATACTGCCCATCCCAACAGAGGGGTGTGAGTGGCTGCAGGGTCCTGAGCTGCTGGCTGGATCCACATCACAACAGTCCACTGCACTGGGGCAGTGATCACACTTCTTCCTTATCTCCTCTGAATATACTGCTGCACATAAGCACAGGTCTGGTGTCCAGAGTGTTTAGCAGACCCTCTAACTGCAAAGAGAATTGACAGCCTCTGCAGCCAGGAAGACACAGATTATGTGCTAGAGACTTCCTAATCTAAGACTTTTCTCAGGCAAAACCTTCCAAGTTCAAAGCAAAAAGGCAAGAATATGAAACATCTGCATTCATAAACTGCAAAAGAGAATGTACCACACNATGTGCTAGAGAACTTCCTAATCTAAGACTTTCTCAGGCAAAACCTTCCAAGTTCAAAGCAAAAAGGCAAGAATATGAAACATCTGCATTCATAAACTGCAAAAGAGAATGTACCACACTTACAAACTCATCTGTCCAAATTCATCTTGTAAAGTCAGCAACACTTCTGAGAGCTCTTCCTGAGAGGAGGACGAGTCCATGGGCAGGGATGGCCTTCTGCTTTTGCTGCCAGGACAACCAACACTGGTGGGCTTTGCTAGTGGAGCCTCGTTTACCACACGCCTGTTACACAAAGCTTTCGTGTGGTGTTTCATCAGGTGCAGCACGTGCTGCACGTTGGCAGCAACTGAATGACTGGGACTGGTAGACTGGAAGGAAAAGAGACTTCTTTTCAATGGCATTCTCAACAACGTGGTAGTATTGCAGAGCATTTAAGAACGGTGCTACTTTTGTTTTGCTGACAAGAATGTAAATTTTGTTTCAATTAATATGCACTAACAAGAACATCTTGTCAAGCAGCATAGTGCAGGCCCAGTTTTGGAAATACCAGCTCAGCTAGTTGTCAATATCCAACAAGTATTTCGAAGACAATCTGTATGAAAAGTGTCAAAGAAAATTAAATGATCTGACCACTGGGTGTCAGGAGTGCACCAAGGCAAAGTCCCTTAAGGAGCTGCAGCTACTGAGCTCTAAGCTTTGGAATTAACCAGCTCACCTTCCCAGCCACAAAGGGTACATCACCCAGACACAGTCTGTAATGGGGCTGCACAGTGGGATGTCTTCCAAGAGAGCATTTCTAGAAAGAAAGAAAAGACAAGTATTTAGCAAAAATTATACTATAGCAAACCAACTTTCCCTTTAGTTTGTAGTAAAAGAGGCTCCCTGATCACATGCACACAACCTTATTTAACTCCTCAGTAACTGCCCTTGTCTTCCCCACATCTTACCTTCTCTGGCTGCTTAGCTTTTTTCCTGGGTTGTCTTGGTTTTGGAGAAAACAATGGTGTTGCTGATTGAATCAATAGTCTGTTGGTTTCCAGGTCTGTCTGAAGCTACAATTGAGGGAATAAGGGGAATTACTGAAATTATAGTAATAAATAATCAGAGACAGTGCAAGCAGAGAACTACAAACCAAGAACATTTAAAACACAGGCGCTCTAAAAGTAAGGGTTGCAAATTTTTATGTATTTTTGCAGTCTAAGGTCAATTAAGCATTAAATATTTCATCTGGTAGCACTACTCATCAGTAATCCTAGTAAATTAGAGAATTAGCCTTACTTCACTAGTCCCATGCAGGCAAGTGCCAAAACATCAGCTGTGCTTTACACTTGACAAGGTATTGGGGAGCTCAAGCCACCCAACCCTGATCAATTGATCCCAAGACATATAGTTACTAGGCAACTGCAACTGTTCTATTAAATCTGACAGTAAAAAAACCTTCAAACAAACAAAAAAAAATTAAAAAAACTAACCACCAAACCATCTATTGAAAGAGTTAAGGTTAGAACTTCCTGTCAACAGTGAGAATCCTAACACACTTTGCTGTTCAAGAGGAAGATATGGCATGGCTTTAGAGATCATGTCCTGAAGAAGCATTCACAGCACAATTTTTTATTATTAATTTGAGATATCCCTTTCCCCATCACACCAAACTCATGGCAAAGGTTAATGCCAGAGCCTAACACATCACCTCCATAATTCTCCAGCACACAATGAATGCTTAATGAACACCACACCTTCAGGTTAGAAGACCAGCCAGCATCCTTAAGGGCTCATAATCAAGAGTATATTGTCTCTTTTTTGCTTCCTTCTACAATATTTTAATTACAATTATGAACAAGGGAGCCCGTTTGTTTGTCCTTGATACATTTAGAGGTTCCCATGCATACTAAATTATAAATTAGTCTGAATTTCTACTCCTCTTTTCCAACTAACTTCTTCTAGTAAACAAATCAAAGCTTCAGTGCACAGGTGGTGATAGAAAAAGGTTTCCAAAATCCTCAGAGAACTTCAGAACATTTGGTACCTCAGGCAAGAGGAAAAAGGAAAAAAAAGAAAAAAAAATTACTAAACCCAGGACTTCACTATTCTGTGAGGCATATGGGGGGCACTTTTTCAGTAAGCTTAGCTGAAAAGCTGATTCAAAGGAAGAGCTAATTACAGTGCATACCAGTACAAAAGAAATTTCCTGTTGGTTACCTCAGCTGCTTTTTCCTGAACAAGCTTCCTTGCATGTTCTTCCTCCTGAAGCTTCTGTTCCAGCTCTTTCATTTTTTTCTAGTCAAAAGTTGAATAAAAATAATAGCATTACTAATAAAACAATTTTTTTTCTTCCTGAAGCCTACAATACTAAGAGCTTAAGCAAAACTACAAGTTCATCTTACAACTTCAAGGTAAATGAAGACCTGAGCATTAGAATGATCACTGATGCTTTGCCTGTATAGGCACAAATACAGCAGTCAAAAGTTTATGCTTGACATTTAAATTTATTTTTCTATTCTTACTTTCACAACTGGTATCTGAAGTTAAGTTACAGCCACACAGAGCAATATACAAGGCTCTTTCTCTTCAATTGTAAAAACACCCTAGACAGCAGGTTGCTTTGTGTACAGTATCTTCCAAGATTGTGCACTACCAAAGAGCTACCAAGACATGTCATTATACAGCAAGAGAAGACTTGCTTTGTTTAGACCACTGATGTTATTTTTACTAAAATCTGTAACTTACACTCTTACAAGAAAAGACTTTTTTTAGCCATCTTTCTAATAAAGAACAGGGAGGAAAGGTTGTATGATGCCCCTGAGACACCTTCAAACAAACTGACGTGATTTCATCTTATTATCACAAAAGCACGTAAGAAGTCTTTTGAAACTCTTTTTCAAAGAAAAGATTAAGGGAAAAAGCACACATTTCTTTGTAAACCTCCAACAAGATAAAAACATTGTTTAAACAAGATACACTGAAATTCCCAATGTGAAAGTTATCAAATAACTTTCTGGCTTTATAGAGCAGTGAAACAACAATCCAGAGCTCCACTACTCAAAACAATTTCCCTTCACTTCCCCCAAAGAATGACAATTCACAAAGCCACTAATCAAACCTAAGGCAGAAAAGCATGCTAGACAGAGTGACAGCTGTATTTGTACACTGGATTGTTTATAAACCCACTGCATTGAAGTACTAAATATTTTAGTTCTGCTTTACTTGCATTAACTGCAAGAATAATGTAACAAGCTGTTACACAAAGGTGTTAAAGGCAAAAGCCTGGATAAACATTGAGGACAAAGGCACTATATAAAGGAACCAACTTTTTCTGCTGAACAGAAGAACCATTCTGATGATTTTTTTTCACAGCAAAGATATTCCAGGTAATTTAAAATCATCTTCTGCCCTTTACAGTTATTGGCACAACTCTTGATATCCATGTGGTCAGTCTCAAAGACCTTTCATTAGCCTGTTAAGTCTGACAGAATTTCTAGTATGAAAATATTGAGGAAAATATTCTGTTTAAACTGAAGATTGACATGAAGCTGGGCCAAAGCTTCTATTCTGAAATGAATGAGTATTCCTTCAGCTAGCTATTCAGTTGTAGCATGCAGCTCAAACTGCCCAGCAAGAGTATATCTTAATGTATCATCTGTGATAGACACTGTTAGAAATTATACATCCAACTTAGATTCCCTAAATAATTTTATTTTCTTGTTTATAGAAGAAGGTATTATGCACATTACTGGACTGCCACTAAGAGAGAGGCCACAGAGCCAAGCAAACAGACCCTGCCCAGCAGTGCTGCCCATTATGTTTTACAGCACTACAGAGCAAGCAGACTGCAGGTGAGCACTGGGCTGCCTGAACATCCCATTCAATCACCAGGAGCCTCTGCAAAAAACTTTAAGGACAACATAGAAATAAAATATTTCAACGTCTCTTTTTGGCCTGTTTTCTAACAGAAAATATATTTAATGTAATCACCTACTCATAGAATCCCAGAATTTAGGCTGAAAGAGACCTTTAAAGGTCACCTAAGTCCAAGGCCTCTGCCATGGGCAGGGACACTTTCCACTAGATCAGGTTGCTCAGAGCCTTGTCCAAACTCATCTTGAAGATGCCCTGTTCCTGGAAGCCTACCACCACTGTGAATAATCTGTTCACAATTTTGTCACCCTCATTGTGAAAAATTTCTTCCTTGTATTTAGTCTATTCTCTTCTAGTTTAAAACCATTGGCCCTTGTTCTGTCACTACAGGCCCTGGTAAAACATCTGTTCCCATTTTTCTTACAAGCCCCTTTAAAAACTGAAAGGCCACAGTAAGATCTCCCTGAAGCCTTCTCTTTTCCAGGCTGAGCAACCCCAACTCTCAGCCTGTCTCCACAGCAGAGCTGTTCCAACCCCTCCATGATTTCTGTGGCCTCCTCTGGACCTGCTCCAACAGTTCCATGTCCTTCCTGTGCTGAGGATCTCAGGGTTGGACACAGCACTCCAAGTGAGGTCTCACAAGGCAGAGTGGAGGGGCAGAATCGCCTCCCTCACTCTGCTGCAGCCACAGAATAGTGGGGTTTTTAAGTCTCACTGTTAGCAGAAAGATCAATTACTACAAACCACAGTTGTTCAAAAAATGTCATCCACACACACATCCAAATTCTGGCCATCTGGCTATACACAAGACCACAGCCTGAACTGCACTTGTAGGGAACAGCCCTGTTTCTTTACTCCATCTTCAGACACAGACACATTCAGATCTTCTCACTCAGCTGTCCAGAGACTGCACTGCAGGACTACAGTTGCAATAGAGATGCCTCAAAAGCACTTCTAGGGTAAGTACTCCAATTATAAGTACTTCACATAAATAGGAATTTCCTTTTCACAGCCACTAGTGACATTAGCAAATTACTTGAAGACAATACTTATAGGGCCATGTAGTGGCTCTGGGGAGATTAAATGCTCTCAGTAAAACCCCCACACAATTTGTGCTCTGGCAGTGTCTGAGCTCAGGGGAAGACACATCACTGCTCACTCGTGAGCTGTCACCTCAACACTTTCCATTTCAGCATATCATGTATGAAGCAGTCTCTTACTTCTTGCTTCAAATTCAACTTGAAAATGTTCCTATGATCTTGCCACAACTACAGAAAAGATCAAAGAGGGAACAGATGCAAGGCTTCTGAGTAGAGAGTGCAGTCACTCTGAAAATTATAAGGTAACACTTATCACATGGGTGCTCACATGGGAACATAGCCTAAAACCACAGAAGCAGGCAGACCTGTCAACCAGAAAATGGCTCATGACAAAATAATGATCACAAGGAAAATGACTTCTCATTCACAGTTAAATCCAGACTTAGCTCCTAAATTTGCTTCAAAATTGTGTGATTTTAATATCCAATTCCCCTAAAACATGTTTAATTGTGACAGCTACTAATTCCTAAAGAATAAAAGACCTCTAGTTTGATCCAGAAAGGAACACAAAAAGAACCATAAGGCTGAAATTATTTTCACTAGCCAGGCACAAAGAGGCAAGCAATCCAATCTCACCAAACTTCAGCTACTACCAGTCAAAAACTTGGTAAAAGCCTTTCAGAGGGAATACCAGTTGCTGAACTGGTTATTTCAGCTCTAACCCTGGAGCAAACTCTTCTACCTTCAGAGTACAAGACCCAGGAGACTTATTTCTCTTTGAAAGTGTTTGGCCTAAGTAAACAATGCAAGCACTTGTACTCTACAACTGCAGCTCACCACAATAGGGTGTCAAAAGCTTAAAAAGCTTGTTGCAGCTGCTTTGGTTCAGGGACTTCCAAGAACAGTTGTAGCATCTAAATATCCTGCAGCAAGCCAAGCAGCTGAAGATTTACTACCAAACATCTCCTTATGTACTTCTGGAGAAACACCATCTACTTCACCACCTGAGGTCAGGGCTGGTGTGCAGGGTGGCAGGCCTACGATTTTCACAGAATCCAGAGCTGCCATCCACAATACCACAATCTAATCATGTACTATCTGGTCCTTTTGGGGGAACAAGGATGAAATTTGCAGAAGGAAGCCTCTCCCTGGTTAAGCTCTCTGTAGTTTCCAGGCTTGGGAGACTTGTGGGCTCTCTAACAGCCCACAGGTGGTATGTGGATGGGACTTCAGAGGCCAACACCACAGAGGGAACACAGAGATGTACGGGGTTTGTGTGGCAATGCGTTGGTATCCATGGGGCTACAGAGGTGGCTTCTCTGAGGAGCTGCCAGAAACTTCCCCATGTCAACAGAACCAATGCCAGCTGGCTCCAAGACAGACCTACTGCTGGCCAAAGCTGAGCCCAACAGCAATGGTGGTAGCACCTCTTCTGGGATTACAGACTTAAGGAGGGGAAAAAAGCCTGCTGGGGAAGGGCAGCCAGAAGGTGAGACTGAGTTCTATTTCTCACCATAAAATTAACAAAAGTTATAAAAAATTCAAGGGTCAACCCACCACAACAGAATATGACCAAACACAGTGATGCTAAGTTTGTAGAAGGTACTGATTCAAACAGAGTCCTGAAAAGCAAACTGACTCAAATCCACTGGGAGTCACCCAGTGCTAGAGGCCTTGCAACATGTGGCCACAGCAGTCTGCACACAAAATAACTAGTAATAATTGTGTTTCTTAATAAGGAGGGCCAAAAGAAAAAAAATACATCAAATCCATACAAGTCAAGTTAAATCTGGATAATAACAGAAAATAACTAGAAAATAGCTAGAAAATAGCATTCAGTAGCATGAAAAGCAAGTCAAGATCTTAGGAATGGCTGCAATCTTACAATGCCTAGGCATCAACTAAGCACAGCAGAGGAATACCCACAGACTGTTAAAGCTTAATAAAACTCCAACTCGTACAGTGACCTAAAGCCTATCTGGACACTTTCAGCAATAACTTTAAGTTTTTACAACGCCTCAGTTTTAAAGTGAAGTTTAGTTGCTGTCTCACTCTAAAGCATAAAGTTTTGCTCAGCTCTGCTATTGCCATATGGCTATGAAGTAGAGATTACAATAAAAAAGATAAATCTGATAGAGTATCCAACACAAATGACAGACCTCTGCTATGGACTGCATTGCAGTGAGCCTGCTGTACTCTTTTTCCAGCATATCCAGCTTTTCCAATTTAGACTGAACATGCGATTGGTCAAGAAGTCGATCTCTCTCCAAGGAGCCCTTGAAGGGAGAAGTGAAAAGGAAAACAATTAAAAGCACAAGAAAACAAGACCTTGTGTCTAGAGCACAAAAGAGGCCCATAAACAGTCCAAAGGAACTTCTGCTTCCTCTGTGCAATTTTAAATGGTGCCACAATCAGGGAACAAACTGCACCACTGGTCCACCAGCGTAGGGGAACCACACATTTAATCACATCTGAGAGAGGGTTCTGCTGTCTCTCCTTCATCCCAACCCAACCCAGTAAAAAGAAATTTAAATCATTATACTGAAATTAGAAATAGCTTTTTTGATTTTTTTTCTTCAGTAAATATTTAACAGACTGAAATAGAATAGCCAGAGACCAATGAACAGACAGTGACCCATAGGCCTATAAAACAAAATTCAAGTTCATTTTAGATATAGGCTAAATCCCAGTCACTGATGGTGGGAAATAGAAATTTTATTGCTATTTCTACAGAATCACTATTTCAGCCCCAATTTAGCAAGAGCAGTGCTACTAAAGAAAATCCCCAAAGACCTGAAGAGTGTAAACATTAAAGGGAGGGGGTTTTTTCCCAGTGGCACACAGGTATAACACTGGAAGATAAGGATGAGCTACTGCAGTAAGCCAATCATGCAGAAGCAAACAATTCATATTAATACCAGAGCCTGCTATTGCCTTAGAAACAGGTGCACAAAGAAAATACCAGGGTCATGAGAAGACTGAGAAATCTAAGTAGGGAAGCTATCCATACCTAAGTATATGAAGGCCAGTGAAGTAGTAGACATCCACACTTAAAGGTATTAAAATTACAGTAACTATGAAAAGTCATTACATAATTAGAGACTTTTATGATTTAACCCTGAGACAGTTTTGGGAACACACCTGTTTCTCCAAGAGATTTGACTTCTCGTTTTCTGCATGCTGGATCATTTTTCTCATGTAGTCCAGCTGTTTCTCTAGAAGGCTGCATCGAGACTCAGCAGCTGCCAGCTGAGAAGATAGCTCTGAAGATAACAGAAGGCAGAAAATGGAAATAATGCATTGCTTGTTCCTGGTATTTTTTTGTTGTTGTTTTCAGGACAGTTTCAAAACAAACAAGAAAAAGACCATCTAAGAAACTTAGTAGTGAACTTCTATATGCATAAAAATCCCTAAAACAAAGAATGCCTTAAAATTGTTTGTAACTTCCCACATCATTGCAAATTAAAAGATGCTGAACAAAGTAAATTAAAATTGGTTTGTGCATTGACAGCAATCAAATTTCATCCACATCAATGTTCAACAGTATCTGTATAAAGTTTGCAAACAACCTTGGTTTCTTTTTGACACTTCAGTCTTGTCGTGTTCTTTGTGTTGCATTTGTTCACTCAGTACTTTTTTATAGTCCGCTGTTTCCCTGCTGAGGTGTTTTACATTCTCCTCCGCCTGAAACCGTTCCAGCTCCAGTCGATGAATTTTTTCCTGAAGATTCTTAAGAGCAGAAAATATTGCTGCAATTGAACAAGTACCTTTTGTTAGATACCATGAAATCACCACTTCGAGATAACACTGAACTTGAAACATTGTTACAAAAGCAGGTTATGTAAGAAGGGCAGAGTGTTCCTTACCAGCCTCCAAGAGTCCTTCCAGGAATTAAGACCTGTTTCCCTTGAAACCATAACTGATTCTAAAACTAGTCTCAAACAAATAGATGCCCTTAGTGCACACCCTTCACCTGACACATCTGGGAAAGATACAACGATTTCCCAGAACAAGGCATATAAATATTGTGTCGCCTAAGAACAAACAGTGCATCCTCTGACCCTTTATCAAAAGGAAAGGAAAAATCACAACTAGATAGTTAAACCACTGGCAATTCTCCACAATAATATTATTCCTACTGCAACAAAACACAATGTTCCTGTGAATGGCCACACAGCATAGTAAAGGTTAACTATGAGAAGGGCTATAAAAGTGCTTATTTGTAAGTGAACTTCTTTAATTCTTCTGATCTTGCACTTGTGCTCCCCTCCTCCACTTAAAAAGTACATCTCCATTGTGCTGAACCATTTTGCCTTTCTGCTGCATTCCCAGCTTCAGCAGTTACTAAACAAAGCCTTTCCAAATTCTTCACCACAAAAAAAAAAGCAGTTGTAATAGAACTCACATCACCTTGCAATCAGACCATCTGCTGGTAATCTGATGTATTATGTCTCTTAGCTGTGCTGTTTAATTCTGTAAAGGGAACCATAACCATAAGCCCTTTCCCCTATACAGTGCTGCTGAAGTTAAACATAAGAACATCTGTACACACAGTTCATATAGCAGACTAATTTTCAAGGTCACATTAGCCCACTCCTTTGTGCTTTAATCCACTCCAGAGAAAGAATGTACCTTTAATACAGAATGCTTGAGCACTAGAAGAGTTGGGACTGCATATTAGACTGCATCAGATTACCAAAAATCAATTAAAAAAAAAAAGAAAAAAAGGAAAAATTTATCAGAATGAAGATTACAGAGTAAAAATTCATCAAATCTTGAAATTAATAACAGCACATGAGAGTATCACATCAATGTGAACATGTTAAGTACATAAGAAGTACCAACAGCAGTCACAGTTAAGAGGAAGTTATTGATAATTTGGCCCTATTTGCAATATCAGAATCACCAACTGCACCCTCTCCTCGATTTACATTACTGCTCCTAGGATCCAGTTGAAATGGGTACAGCTGAAAAAATAAGCAGATTTGTTACTATGACTCTTAAAACCTACAGTGAAATCTCTGTATATTCACAATATAAAGTCATTGTACATTCACAATAATGACTAATAACAGCAATGAAGCAACTCAAGCAATCAATAAAGGTGAAACCCAACAGGATGCCAAGTATCATTCAGTCATTCCAGTTGAAGTATTAAAGCCAACTGTGCATGCTGACACACATGCACAACACAGACATTAAAACCACAATAAACAGAATTTACTGTACTCAATTTCAGGATTTTTCAGTAAGATTTATTTAATATGGGGAATGGGAGGAACAATAAGGCCCCTCAAGAACAATCATATCAATTTTGTCATTTGAAATTAATTCCCATACCCTTAAATTTATTAATATATACACTCCAGAACATCTCTGCATTTTTAAAAACCATGCAAAAAGATAAATGTACTGGATCATCCATGTGTTGGATTCAATTTGCAATACATATTCACATTTACTTGCACTTTATTTAAACATTTTTTGAAAATAAGAACACTTGCTAATTTTTAAAAAGGGATCTAATTTATCCAATTGTCTTCCACCACCCATCCTTATTTCAGAGTTGGTAGAGTCACCATTAGGAAAAAAATTGCCAAGTGAAAATTTGGAAGTCAAAACTTTATTGCTAATGCAACATGCAGCACACTCTACAAAAACATACCTGCATCAGTAATTCATAAGGAAGCTGTTTCCTGCACATCCAATTTTTCATCTATAAAGATTATTTAGTTTTGTGTCAACAGCACTCTCAAAACTGATGGCCTTGAGAGTATTTATGCATTTTAAATAGCACTGCAAGAACTGAGATTTCATCTTCTAGGTCATTAACACAGAAGTCCCTAGTAACTCAGGCACAAATTGTGTTATTGGAACAGGGACTTGAGGATATCATCCTGACATTTTACTTAGTTTGGGTAATATTAGGATTCATCCTAAAGATTTATCATTTTTCTCCATATAAGGAAAAAATATCAAGTAGTTTATATCCTTAAGCCTCCATGCCACTCCAGTCTTAATGGGAGCATTTGTGCAATGACTCTGAGCCAAACAGCCCTTCAAAGGATCCCAACTCCTCATGATGCACCCTGTATGTACCCCAAGGCAGCTCTGGAGTAAGTCTCACTACGTGACAAGCTAATTCACTAAAACGACAGAAAACTAACCAAGAATAGGTTTTTTGTTCATGTCCAGTCAGGCAAGACAAATCTGTTTATGTGGAGATGAACATGAGGACCAGAGTGGGAAAGGAGGGGGAAAGAGCAGCCTAGAAACAAGAAGAATAAATGGGAGTAAAATCGCCTCCCTTTTTGGTGTTGTGAGCTCTCAGTTCAGCACTTTGCTGAACCTTTCACTGATATGATTATTACTCACAACACACCCTTCATCCATGACAAGCCTTCCAATTTTAACAGGACCAAACACCTTCCTTTGCTCCAAACCATTCTGGGGACTAAAGTCTCCTTATTTCTAACTCAGCTGAACTCAGGAGAGGAAAGGTTGAAGGAGAGGAAGACTGAAGAAGGGACAAAGAAGACATGTCAGTACAATTTCATAAAGTACTCAGACAATTTTACAATTCTCTACTACCAAAGAGGAGCATCTTTCTCCATCTGTAAGAGGACCTTTTTCCTCAGGTGTTCTTTGGATAGAGAAGTGCAAAGGACTACAAAACAGGTGATCTGGACATCACTGGGAATTGATAAAAGGATAAAAAGACTGCAGCCTTCACAGATGTGGAAGACAGTATTTTACCATGATTTGCAAACAGGTAAGAAAAGAACTTTGCTGAACTATTACCTTTGCTGTTGCTTTCAGGATATGGAATTACTGGTTTCCATGGAGAGCGCTGCAAATCCGAATTAATAAATGGCTTGTGCTTTGGGTATTCTATAAATGAAGCTGAAGAGAGTCCATCTGTGGCAGATGTAGAGTTATGAGTTTTGTGCAGATCATCCTGAAACCAAAATAAAGCTGTTATTCAGCACATGTGTTTCTCTGTCACAACAATGAAAATAGAGAAAAGTAGGATTCTATCAGATGATGTGTAGAAGTACTGCTAGAGGAGACTCGTATCTCAAAAGCTGTACTTCCTTCTTTATACTTGGATGTGTCATTATTACATCCAACTCCCCCTCCACTAAAAACAGTATCAAACAGAAGAATGGTTTTCCCATACTTGTTTCTGATCTACACTTTTGCTTTCCATTTACTTGTACTGTCTACTGCTTACTGGGAGAAGGCAATCCATAATCAGCTGGAAAACCTCCACCTCCTTAATTACTGGTTACATTTACTGCAGGAGATACTGCACTAAGGCGGCCAAACCTGATAAGGCACAGCCAGGACTGTGGTTCTACATCCCCTGATCTAACACAAGAGCTCACTGGCTGCACATGGGGCACAGGACACGCTCTTCAGCTGAGAAAGCAAGGTGAGAGTCTCTATCTCTCTAACTCTACTCACTTCAATTAATCTTCCTTATCTTTCCATTAGTAGATGGAACTTCACAAGACACATCCAGATGACTTTATGCTATATCTGATTAGTGGTATCAGCACAGGAAAACCAGCAGATCACAGCCAGGAAAGTACTCCTGCCTCTAAGCAGGAATGTTCTCTTAGATCAGCTTCACACTGTTCTGAAAAATGTGGCCATAGAGACCATGGATTTCCCAGCAGTCTGCACCAATTCTGCAAACATCTGCTGTGCTCTGGATGTTGCAATGACCTGAAAGGACCACCCAGCTGAGAAGATGATCTTCTAAACAAAGGAGATGTGGCAGAACACTGTGTTTATGGTTTTGACTCAAAAAACTGTCTACCTGGCCTAAGCTGTACAATTTGTATACACAAATTAGATGAAATGCTTATTTTTAACTTCTTTCAACTGCATCCATCACTAAACATTTCGGTGACAGAATTTGAAGGCAACCTAAGAGAGGTGGGCTGCAGATGCAAAGCTCCCACAGCTTCACTCTTCATCAGTAATTCAAATGAACAATTGCTGATCTTGGCAGGGTGTTTTTACACTTTTGCATACCAATCATTAGGAGCATATCATGACCTAAATTAAAATACAGAAAGTATTAAGTATCTCATAGCAAATTACAGAACAGCCCAAAATGCATTACCAGGAGCTAAATATGGGGAAAAAAATTATGAAAAACTTTAAGTTATTTAAAGCCCATACACAGCTGATCTCCTCTTATAAATGAAGTGATTCACTGTGGGCAAGAAAATTAGGATCCTAACTCCTCAGAGTGTACCAACTGGTGTTTCTAAGCACAGCTTTATGACTGCTTTGCAGTTTACATCTATAACATTTTCCTACACAACATAATGGCTTTGCTCAAAAGAACTGCATTTGCACACACACTCGCTACCCCAGAAAGCAAATTAAAACACTAATCCCCAATTAAGAATAGTTTAATACAACTATTTTGGGCAGCTGTTTTATGCATAAACAGAGTTTTATACTCAAGCAGCCTCACAAGCCTAACCAGAACACACGAATCCATCTGACCGAAAGCTTGCTAGGTGCTAACATCAAAAATGCCATCAGCATTACAGGATATGGCACTGATGAGCACAGAATACTCAGACCAAATGATGCAGTAAAAATGAACCAAGCAATACACAGCACTTCTGCAGCAGGCAGTACAGGAACAGCAGCAACATAAGCCTCAGGAGCCCAAACAGTAACTATCGATTCAAATTATTGATTCAAACCAAAGGCATCCCACAAAACAGCCAAAAGAAAAGGGGAATCAGTTTGAAACCAAAGTAGGGCTGACAGCATCACAACCCTTCTAAATGTCACTATCATCTTTTATGTCTTTACAGGTAAAGTCTCATCTGACAATTAAATATAACTACATCAAAACACCAAAGTAAAGGAATTCTTTTGTTTGGTTTTACTGACATTAGTAACACTTTTCTAGCCAACAGCAGGCTAACTCAAAGAAAAATCTGGTGTACTCAAAACCCTGGAGCACCAAAGTCACATTAAGCAAAGCAAATTGAGGCTTTTGACTAGTTATACACCTTCTACATTCCACCTGGATGCAGGGAATAGGCAATAATTTGAATAGTCAGTAACAGTAATTTGTAATAGTAACAGTAAATTGAACAGTGTAACAGTCAGTACAGAGCTGCTTCAAAAAGCTACTGAAAAAATTTGTGCTGGAGTATCATATATTATACAGGCAATCCTTCTTTGTTTCAGTCTAAATAATAATTTGCTACAAAGTATATTTATCTCACATATTTTTAAGCAAAAGAGTGGTTTATATTCAGTTTCACGAACAGTGACTTGAAATAATTTGACTGAATACTTTGGGAAAGTTTATGAAACAGCATCAAGGAACTTCCCATCACAAAGCTCAAACATCACAGCAATTCTCTGCTCTTCTCCCCTATCTCTCAAGTCATTAAAAATCATTTCAATTCGTTCTCTTGGAAAGTCTCACAGGGAGTATCACGCTCTGATGCTCAGGGAAATTGTGAAACAAACAAATTCAGGGAATTCTATCTAATTTGTTCTGAATCTCAGCTGGGCCACATTTGCACACCACAGCTCCTCTCTTTCACTGTGCTCCCTACAGTCTTTCCTTTCCTAAGCCACACGGAAGCCTCAGAGTAGTAAATGAAGCAGCTTAACAGTCCCAGGGGAGCCAAGTGCACCCTCTTACACAACAGCGACCTGAGCACGTTTTATCTCCACAGCTCTGAGAACACTGCCGTCTGAAATTCAAGGCTTTCACCACTGCACAACAGCTGCCTACTCCAGCAGAAAGAAGGCAATATTAAAAACACGACCGGCAATACCTTAGCACATCACCAGCACACAGGGACCTCCCAAAGCTCTCAAAGGCTGAACACAGAGGAGGAGAAAAAGACACAAACTCATACAGAAAGTTTTCCACTAAGAATCAGCAACTTGGGGCTGGGGGACACTTTTCAAACCAACCTCTGTAGACATTAAAAATGACCCATCATGACATTTTTACATTCCTGACACAGTAAACAGGTACAGCACACCACGAAAAACTATCCAGAGGGCTTTTAAACCCAGTCATTTCAGTAAGGAAAAGAAGAAAACACATTTTCTTATCTTACCCAAATTACTAGATCCATAGACAGTAAAAATAACAATGATTTATAAACAAACTGTAGCACTAAAGTGACAGAAGGACACTACATCTTTCAGGCAGTGGCTGCAAAAAGAAAGCATGAAGGCACAAAATCAGCACCTTTGGTACTTGCACTCTGGCACTGGAAAAAGGATTCAAATTAGAATGGGTGCTCTTGCAAGTTCTCATTTGGGTGCTCACAACTGAAAAAGAAAAAAGAAAAGACTGATACCTGCCAATGCTTTAAGTGATATACAGAAGTCTTTGCAGTTGGTTAAAAAAAAAAAAAAGAAAATAGGGAAAATTTTGTAGTGAATGGGAAAAGAACCCAACAAAATAACAAGATACTGAATGCACTGATTATAAAACATCCAACTACCCAGTTATTCAAGCTTTCAAAGCCATTTTGGAGGGGCAATCTCAATTAGCAGCCTACCCTCCCTCATTACTGCAGCACTAGGAAAGTGGGGAAGGCAGGACAGCCCCTATCACCAAGTTAAGTGCTGGCTGTGCCTCCCTGATACAGACTGAGTCAGGAGCACTCTACATTTCAATAACATCTCCAGTTAGAAGCAGACATAAAAGGTTAACTTAGTTAAGCAATTACATCAAATGGGGAGCAAAAAATGTTGGCACAATATAGTAATTTTTGTCACCTATCTGCCACAGATGCATTAAAAGCAACTACTTTCAAAATTCAGAAAAATATGAAGTTACAGTTTGTTTCTTTGTTTGGACACGTGTAGAAAGTCTACAGTGGGCCTCTTTTTTCCCCCCAAAGTTTTGTTTTGCTAACTACATTGATCAAACAGCCTGTATTTACCTAGTGAAGACTAAAATGAGTCTTCTGATATCCTCCTCTAGGCATGCTATCAACAACAATTCCAGTCAGGAAAGAGATTTCCCGAAATGATCCTCAAAGCCCTGTTGCTGGTCCCAGTGTGGGTATGGGAGCACACCGGAGGGCAGGAGATGGGTGCTCACCACCCAGCCAGTGAGACCCCAAACCAGGAATCCCCTCAAGAGTGATCTCAACACTTCCTGCAGACCATCGTGCTGCAGCTTTTTCACCATCTCTGCTCCTCCACAGCACACAGAAGACACAGTTCCTCACAACAACAAAGCAACAAAAACATAAAAAATCATGCCAAAACGTCGAACAAGAAGCCCAGCCAGGAACCTGCCTGAGGTGTCAGGCTGGAGGAGGCCCCCAGAGCTCAGCAGAGGCCGCTTCCTCAGGCGGACACGGGAATTCCGCTCCCCGGCCTGCAGGTGCTCACCTGTGCCAATGTGCCGGCGCTCCCACACGCGCCTCAGGGCACAGGGGTCTACTAAAGGCAAAGCTCGCCTCAC
>VZRX01020752.1:0-19389 GCA_013398075.1 Notiomystis cincta
GCTCCCCTCCCTCCCTCCCCAGCCCGGCCTCCGGCTCGGCGCTCCCGGGAAGATGTGGGTGAAGCTGTGCTGTTTGCTGCTCTACTTCCTGGCGCTCTTCGTGCTGGCCCGGGTGTTCGAGGCCGTGGCGTGGTACGAGAGCGGCTTCCTGGCCACGCAGCTGGTGGACCCGGTGGCGCTGAGCTTCAGGAAGCTGCGGACCATCCTGGAGTGCCGCGGGCTGGGGCACTCGGGGCTGCCCGAGAAGAAGGATGTGCGGGAGCTGGTGGAGAAGTCAGGTACGCGGAGCTCCCCCGTGACCCGGGGGGGCGGACGGAGGTCGGTGCCCGGCCACCCCCGCGTGGGCTCCGGCCGCCCTTGGACGGAGACCCGGGCGCTGCTTCCCCTGGCGGGGCGGGTTTGGGGAGCGAGCTGGCTCCCCCCAGCAAGGGGATCCACGGAGGGAGGCCGGGGACCTCGGGGGATCAGGGTCAAAGCCCGGCGGCGCTGTGAGCCCGAGCGGGCTGCGCCGAGGGAAAGGCCTGCGCTGGACGGGGCACCAGCAACGGCCCGGCCCTTCCCTTCCCCGCCCGGCCCTGCCCTCCCCTTCCCCGGGAGTTCCGCTGCGGGCGGCCGGGTCAGTGCGGGTGGCACGGATGGGAGCGAATGTCGGCTGCCGTGAAAAACCAGGAGGAGAGACTCCAAATAGCTGCAGTAGGGTCCTGTTTACAGCTGGGGCCAGCGCGCTCCCCTGTGTTCCCACCCGTTTGCTGGGTTTATTACAGGTACGGTTATCAAGATGGGCCCCGAGGAAAGCGATGATTTCATAGCTGAGGAGCAGAAGGGATGGGTACCCAAGGTTGAGGTGGTTTTATACAAGGGGAGCAGAAGTAGTTCCTGCATACGAAAAACAGCTCGGAAAAAGGCAGGGAGGCATTTCGGAAGTAAGGAGAGCCAGGTGAAGGAGATGGACTTCTCGGGGCTGATGAACCGTGAGGGATGAAGAGCAGTGGAGATGTGAGAATGGCAGAAGTGTCCTGAAAGTAAAGATGCTGCCTGGAGCAGTCGGAGGGAGCTGACCCCAGGAACTGGGAGATGGGGCTGATGTAATAGCTGTAGTTCCAGCCAAGCAGGAAAATGTGAGTAGATGCTTTTAAATCAATGATGGAAAGGCTGCTGATCCAGAAGAGAGAGAAATCCCAGTGATCAGGATAGCCAGTGAGGGTCTCTAATGCCTGGACAGGGAGGGAGATGGATTTGGATGGATGTAGTGCCTGCCATATAACCTTAAAAATGCTGGTTTAAATAATTGATATTAATCCTGGGCATATAAATCTAATTTGCTGTTACTGTTCATTGTTTATTTATGTTTTTATGTTGTTTATTGTCTGTGCTGCTCCAACAGTAAAAAGCATTAGGCACTTTCACTTTTGTTTCCAATCACTTTCACTCCTTGGCTGTCAGGTACTTTCATGATGTCATGATGTTTGGGTTGCATATGCTGCAGGGAAGTGTTTAACTCCAAACAAACTGTATTAACCAACTTCTTCAAATGTCATGGAAACACTTCTCATACCAACAGGCTTTGCAGCATTTTTTCCGTGGTTGCATTTTGGGTTTTTTTTCCCCTCTAAAATTTTACGAATATTTTTGCAAACCCCTCAAGGGTTTCAGCTGTTACACTTATTTTTATATTTTAAAGTAAACTTGTTTTGGACAAGACTTCATTTCTTAAAGCTTAGTAGATTAATTACTAGAATGCTGGTTGTCATTAACAGTGTTTGTAATGATTGTGAAACAAAACATGAGAAGGAAATGAGATTATAAAGGAAACATAATCAGATGATTTTACTGTGAGCTCTTTATGTCGCTGTATTTGGAGTTCATGGGAACTTTTCCCAACTGTGCAAACAAAAGCCAACAGCTAAATCATTCTGCCCGAGGTTTTTGCTAGAAACAGGACCAGAAACACCGGGTTTTGATCCAAAATTACTGATTGAAATTTTGGAAGTCTGTATTAATTATCAGTGTTAAGAAGTTGCTTGCTGTAAAATTACATCGTGGGAAACGAAAGCAAGGATGTATCGACCAAAATTTGCCCTCAGCCACTGAATGTTGTTATTTGCAGAGAACGAGCCTGAGAAGATGTTCTTTTATTCCTTTGTGTGCTCCTGCATGTGCAGCACTTCTGTGTAATGAGAAACAGAGCACTCAAGTCTTCTGTGATCTTACTGAAGTCAAATTGTTCATAGTGGTGTCACCAGAGATGGAATTAAAGTAACAACTTAAAGTTCAGCTACCTTTGTACTGAAAAGATTCTCTGAGCAGCCATGCAAATACAGTTAGTTAAACTGTTACTAGAATTTGTGAAGTAATCCTTCTCCAGTGCCATCTTAATTTAATTTCTCCAATTGTCTCTTTCAGGAGACCTCATGGAAGGAGAGCTTTATTCAGCTCTCAAGGAGGAAGAGGCCTCTGAATCAGTTTCCAGTACAAACTTCAGTGGTGAAATGCACTTCTATGAGCTTGTAGAAGACACGAAAGATGGGATCTGGCTGGTACAGGTATATAAATGTGACCACTTCTTTTTATATTTTTATCACATCCAAAATACGTTTCGGAGGAGGAGTTTATGAGGCCAAGCAGTTGTAAAAAATGCGGAACAGAGAGATGGCGACAAAGATAAACTTCATCCGGGGGATGAGGGATAGAGGAATGAAACAAGAAAGGCTGGAAGTGCCAGAGTTCCTATACAGACAGGAAGGAAAAAAGCCTGTTATTCTTTGGATTGCTCTTTGAAAAGCAGGCGCTTTAGAACCAGGAATCAAGCAGAGCAGCAAGCTCTGAAGTACACAGAATATCTGAGTCCTTGGCCTGGGGTTGTAAGAGCCTGTGTCATGTGTCAAGTAGGTGCATTAGTGCAGATGCTCCCAGCTCCTGCTGCTGCTCTTCCTTTTGGTTGCATTACATGCCCAGACCCACCCAGTTTAAGTTTTTGCTTGTCTAAGGGGCTTAGAGCCCTTGTAAAATCTCTGTTGGCTCCTCACAAAGGCAGGAAGGATCTCAGTCTGCTGACTTCCCAGCTAGCAGGCTGCTTCTACAACATATTCCAGAAGCTCAAAGTTAACTTTCTCCCAAATCTTTTGGGCCCAGCAATTTCAGAGCCTGCTTCCCCAGGGCTTCATGAGAACAAGAAATCGTTGAGGAAAATAAGGACATACTTTTTCCAATAGGCTTCTGAAGCAATTAATTATCATTCCTGAGAACACAAGTAAGTTAGACCAAAATGTAGAAATTCTTTTTCTATGTCAACCTCACTGTTGATAAAGAGGGTGTTTTTTAAGGCATAACTTTCCTGCTAACAGCCACATCAGGCAAATTCCCCACCAGGCAATTAATTGTTCAGTTGACAGCTCTTACCTGGTTTATCTGGTCTCACTTCATGTTTTCTATTTAACAGAAAGTCATTAAATATCTATTAAATATCATAATCTATTTATTAGACCTGCACTGTCACCACATCAGATCTCTCCCCAAAACAGACCAGAGGACAGATTATCTTCAGACTCAAAATGGCATTTGTGTTTTGGGAAAGATGGATTTGGAGTTTATTGAATCCAAGTTTGAAATTTAAATCATACGGGAGAGCATTCTTCAAGCAGAGAGAGAGTGTTGAAAGGAAGTTTACATGTCCCCAAGCTAGTTGACAAATACAAGCATGAATATGCTGTGAAAAACTTTCCATCCTCCCCATGCAGCTCAAAAGGGTGAAATATGATAGTTGTCTGTTGTCTCTTGCTTGCAGAATTTTACTTGTAATGTATTTTCCACTGGCATCCTAATAGCAGGTCAGATAGGCTGTGTTTTCATATCTCCAGTGTCATGAATGCTGTCATCATTTTGGGAATATTTGCACAGCTATTCAGTTGGTCACAATAGCTGTGGGAAAATAAAGTTAGTGGAATTTATTGAATAATATACTTGCTGAACACTGTTTGTCTGTTTCTCTACAATAAAAACCACAAGACGTCAAAATTTCTATTTTTCATTCTTGCTTTTCGAGTTTTCATCACTTGGAGTTTTCATTTGCTCCATTCCCCACCACAGCTCCTGGAATACTCCTGTGCTGGATTCTTCATGTCCTTTCACAGGTTTTCCCACACTCTTTTCTTAAACCTCATCCCTGCAGAGCTGGCTTTTACCATCACTTCCCAGTTCTAACTCTTGATTGCTCCCTTGCTTATCCCCCTTTGCTGTTGGGAATCCTGTGGAAACTTTCCAGCTAATTACCCAGCTCGATGCTCATGCTGAGGTTGCCTCATCGGTGGGTTTGGTGACCATGGGCAAGGTCAGAGCTTCCCCTGCCCCGTTGCTGCTGGCTGGGAAGCAGAAAGGACCTCAGATCCTTTTCAGTATCCTGAGCCCTGAATCCCTGTTCTGGGGGCTGCTGGAAAGGAGCAGAGGGAGAGGAGCAGTTTCAGCTCAGCTGGCACAGTGGCTGTCACTTGAGTTGGTTTGAACACTTTGTGATGATGTCTGAGAGGACTGAGACTTTGAAGATGATTTTTATTTTCCAGTGCATATAAATGAAATTTCTGGTGTGGCACAGGCTGAAAATGTGATAGCCATCACTGTCTGCAGAGAATCAAAGGAAGCAAGAGGAAACAATTACTACTTCTTGATATGTTTGACAAAAAAATGAGGTGCGAATTTATCATTTAGAATCAGCAAGATGAGTTCCTTGCAGAAAGTCAAAGTCAATACACGAGGAATCAGTGTTTTGTGGCTTTGTTTCTGTATTTTCTGGAAATCCACATGCAAAGCATCCCAGTGCAGTGGTAATTTGTTTACCAGTGTAGCTGTTCACAGCTCCTGTGAGGCGCTTCCGTGGAGCCACAGACAGCAGCATGTTCTTTCTCCGATTAGCTCATGATCTCATCACCTTTCCTTTTATGCTGTTCTTCGTGTGTGCCAGCTGCTGTTGTGCACTTTTTTGGCTGGCAAGGAGGGTGACTGGTAGTTTCTGGAGCTGCTTCTCTTGTTGGTTAGGAGTAACATGCCTCACTTTTCCAGGCTCTGGTTAGTCTCTAGCAGCCTGTCACATCCAACAGTATCGTGGTCATTATGGCTTTTGAAAATGATCTACAGATAAAACCCCTCTTTGAATGAAGTTAAAATCTAAAAATGTGTATTTTTATTGTAAATGTCTCTACTATAACATAGTGGCAGAGAGAAGTAAAGGGAACTTTCTTCCTAGCATTGAAGTATGAGGACAGACATTTTTATTGTATCTGGTAGAGGTGCAAAGGCTGTTATTTTGGTGTAAAATTCTGCAGTCTGTTCTGCATCTCAGTTTCTAGTTCAAGTGGTGTAGTCACAGGGCAAGGGATGTGCCTACAGCATTTTGGTGGTGATGGTTTGTTTGTTCTTTCTTTTGCTTGCATGAAGGATGAGTAATTTTCATATTTATTTGCCTTCTGAATTTTGCCAGGTGATCAGCTGTTCTTGCTAAAAGGAAACGAAGTAGAAACACTCTCAATTTCAAAATACATCATTCAGTATTTGTGTCTTTTCCAGTAGCCCTTCAGGATCATTTACCACAGGATACCTGATTTTAAGTTTCAGTTTCCTTCTTGAGAGGCTTCATATCCAGTCAAGGGTGGAGAATACCATCAGCTGGAATGCAATAGTCCTTGTATTGCCTGTGTATCTGTGTTAATTCATTGCAGAATTTCATTTATTCTCAACCTCTGACTCAGCTGACAGCTGAACTGACTGTCCAGCTCAGTGCATAGATCACCTCACCTCCCTTGAGAAACTGCACGAAACTTTGAGGTGGTTAATTTTTGTGTGCTATGATGGATGTAGTCTTTGCCTATTTTGATATGATTTCTCACAATCTCTTTCTCAGAAAAGAAAGGCAAAAAATCTCCAGATCTCTTCAGTCCATATGGGTGGATTCTGAATGAGTTGTGAATTCTTAGGAAAGAGAGTCTAAGTGGAAATTCAGTTCCATCAACACATTGTCAAATAATAAACAGAAAGCGAGGTGTCTCAGAGTTAATAGAAGTGTAGACATTCATGTAGAAACTTATTGACATTATCTGGAATAAGTGAGCTTTTTTCCAAGCTTCTAATAAGTAAATTACCAGTCCATTTATAATTAACTGCATTTTTACTTCTATTTTATCTATAGAAGCAGAGTTTGCAGCATAGTTGTTGATGAGAAAGGGTTCTGTGACTAGAGCTTCTGAACCTTTTTATCTTTGTGGATCCCTAAAAACCTTCTAGGGCATGCATGGAATCTTTACAGTAATATTGAGTTTCCTCTGCTTGTTTACCCCCTGCAAGCAACTGTGGAGAAGTTCATGGGTGTCTTGGATGGGAAACCACTGAACCAGACTGACAGTTCTCATGTTCATACAACCTTATCAGTTCATTAAATCAGTTAGAAAGGCAAAACTACACAGGTTCTTTCCAATTCAGATGTCTGTATTCCCTTATGTGGAGAGTGATTGCTGAGGTTGGGTGAGGACTGACTGCTCCTGAGAGAGCTCCCTGTAATGTGTGTGTGCAGCAGGGAGTGGTGTCTCTTTACTTAATGGGTTTTGTTCTTCCTGGTGCTGGGAAGTCTGTCACAGTGCCCCAGTGCCCAGAGTTGAGGAGCACTTGGAGTCTTGGTGGCTGAGCTGTAAAACCAGGTTGTGACTATTGCTGTGTGTTCAAAATGGTGTGCTGTTGGT
Organism: Notiomystis cincta; assembly: GCA_013398075.1. NCBI lineage: Eukaryota > Metazoa > Chordata > Aves > Passeriformes > Notiomystidae > Notiomystis > Notiomystis cincta. The sequence goes on from VZRX01020752.1 coordinate 6,723, forward strand.
ATGAGCAGGTGTGCCTGACACCTGCTGTCCCAGCTAGAATTGGTTAAACTAATGAGAGCTGGAGTACAGGAGGTGTTTGTTCTGCTTTTGCCCATCTCTGACTCATGGTCATGCCTTGTGATATTCGAACACTTTCAGTTGTGAGCGAGCTTCAAAACTTGCTGAGAGCAACTCTCATTTCTGTGACCTGCTTTGAGATCTCTGCATACCTGTCTGAAAGAAAGGGAACAAAATCTGATTTCAATGCACAGAAAACAGGAGCATGCTCAAGTGAGGTCATTATCATGTCATGCTCAAGTACTTCAGGGGTACCTGTATCTGTTTTTGCATATTGCATTGCTACAGCAAACTCTAACACCAGCTGTGCTTCCTCAAGCCTCTTCAATTTCACTCACATTTTTACTTGTATTTTAAGAATCTGTGTTTCATAAAATAATATTTAAGAATGCATAATGATACCTGGAAATTAAGGAGCAGCTGGGTCGATGATGGTTATAAAGTAGCTACTGCAATATTGATGCACCTACCTAATACACTTTGGGTTTGGATTAGACAAGAGATTAGAGTAGAGCAAAGTGCCTTGCTGACTTAGTCCTCTTTTTCCAAGTGTTTGTATCTTTCTGGCTCCAGGATATTTATTCTTAAAGTCTGTTCTTTAATGTCATAACTATGACTACTTTAACATATCGATCAAAATAATTCTATTTTTCTAATTTACTAATTTTTAGAGTTACTTTCTTGAATGAACTCTTTGGAGGTAATTCTATGTAAGTCAGTATCATGAGAACTCTTCCAGTTTTCTTTTGAAATCATCAGGATCTCAGCATTTTTGGTATTACAGAGATGGTAATGCAGACCCTGCAGTCAGAGCCAGTCCTCTGGCCTGGGTTAGGGGTGGGTTAGGGAGCAGATCCATTCTGTGATGTGAAGTTGTTAAATAGCAGGGATACTGTGATCCTGTTGGACTCCCTTAGCCCATTAAGGTGATTAATGGATTAATTGAGTTACCCTCATTGTCTTACTTGTCACTCTGACATGTGATATGTCACAGATTGTGAACATAGCTAATAATGAGCAAAGCTGAGAGGGTTTGTGCTTCTCCAGACCTGGTGTTTATTTCCATCTGTGTTAGCTGATCTCCTCAAAGGTTCCTTCTCCTACGAGCTTGGGCTTTATTTGTGTAACATTAATCAGAGTGTATGATTGAAAGGGACCTCTTTGATGAGCTGGTTCAGCTTTCTGCTAGACTGTAGAACACGTGTTCAGAAAATATTTTGCAGTCTCTCTTACAGTGTAAGTTGTTCAAATACTCCTGTTGACTGTTTTCTTCTTGGAAATGTGTATCTGACTTCTGCCTTGGGTGTATTCAGGGCTAATTTGTTCCTATTGGGCATAAATTGACATTGCCCTTTAGTTTCATTGAGTCCTGAAGTCAACCACACTCCTCCCAGTAAGTGAGGTCAATCAACCAGTTTGTTTTGTCAGCTCTGATCTGTCCTGGGCTTTGCTTGTTTTGCAGCCAGTTAATATTGATGGCTCGTGTTTTCTTGTGGAGCCACTGATAGCCCCGAGCGTTTCCTCCCTCGCTGTTTCTGACTGGTGAACTCCCCAAGTGTCCTGTTCATTACTGAATTCAATTTCACGTGTGACACTCTGCGCTACGAGATTTGTGCAGCTCTTCCTGCACCCTGTTATAATCCTCTTTCCCACACTGATGTGCTTCCCAGTTTTATGTCTTGTACAAATGGCTTTGGGAGACTTCAGGGTCCCACAGGAAGGACATTAATGGGAATATATGCTGAAGTGAGCTCTAAGGTAAATCTATTAGGAAGTCTGTTAGCACCTTTCTGGCATTTTGATGTCTTTTTGCTGTAGCCAATTTCTTACTCATTTTAAAACTTAATTTTTTTTTTCACTCACTATAAAAGCCTGTCTGCAGCTCTCATGTAAATTTTTCATGTGGCATAATACATGATACACTTCCAAGCTACAAACAGGGTACCACATTGCCTTTTTCTCTTGAAACTTGGTTCTTTTCCTTTTGGGAAAGTGTCTCTCAATCAAGAATGATACATCTTTAGTAATTGCATGCTGGAAAGGAGTGGAAAATGCAGCTGTCTCTGCACCTCTAAAATTTCTTCTACAGTTTTGCATCCTATTGAAATCAAACTGGTGGAATACTTTTTTTCATTTGCTCTTACATATAGCTACAAACTTGTTATTGTTCTGTCAAAATCTGAACTGGTCTGACAGGGGTTTGCAGGAAGTTTTCACAGGTTCACCTGTGATCCTGTGTGTTTGTGCTACAGTTCTGTGATGGAGATTTTTTGTTTTCTCTGATTTGAGTGCATTAAGTTATTTGAGTTCTGCTTTCACCTTCAGGTGATGTAGTTTCTGCCCATAAATTTGCTAACTGGTCCATGGCCAGCCACCCCCCCTTAGCCAAAAACTGAGTCACAGCATTAATTTAACTTTAAAAAGAAAATTAGCTTGCATTTCTGTCCTATCTCCATTGTTTGGTGATCCTGCTGCTTCTCCCCCTGTTCTATTCTTATTCATATGGCTGAAAAACCTTTTGGTACAACTTGTAATAGTCTTTGTATAGTCTAACTTGAATAGCTCATTTTTCCTTACTTTTTTTTTCCTTGCATATCTTTCTTTGCTAGCTCTTCCTTCTGACCTTTTTTTCAATCCTTGTAGGTTGTCAGACTATTTCTAACCTCTCTTTGGAAGTGATTGCTAGGAAGAAGTGCAGGACTTGACAACCTTTTCTTTTTTCCCCTTACTTGAAATTATAAAATCCTGATAGCTTTAACACCATGGGCTTGAAGAAATTCCAGGCCTCTTCCACATTCAAATTCCCAGTCTCCTCAGTCACAGGTTTTTAAGCTAAATTTCTTAACTTAATCAAAATTCACACTTCTTAAATAAAATCTGTTACAAGTGTTTGCAGGTTATTTTTAATTTAAACTGAAGTACATTTTGATTGCTTAACCTGCAGTATTTTTTTGGACTCCCTCATGCACAGAGGTGGTGACTGCTTTCCAAAATACAAAGCCTTGTCTCAGTGTGGTGAACTCCCAGTGCTGTAAGTGGGTGTTGTCTGCAAGGAGCAGCTGCAATGGACATGTTTATTTGGATTTTTTCCCATAATGACATAAAAAAGCATGAACCCAAAATATTTTACAAAGCTTCAGTGTGCAAAACCACAGTAGGGTTCCTCTATGTAGTTACAAAATACAGACTTGTTACTTAGGTCATTGTTCTTCAGTATAAATAACTCTCTCCAAGAGGAAAGACTTTTTCATAGGAAGGGAATTAAGCTGGTGTTAAAAGTTCCACCAGTACAGGCAGATGACAGTAAAATATAATGGTGACTGTATTTGCAACAAATTTTTGTCTTGACACTTAAAGTGAATGTTGTGGTGCCAGGCAGAAGAAACAGTGAGCAGGATCTGTCCTCCTGCACACATTAACATTCTCTCATCACTGTTTTAGAACATGCACACAGAGCTTTGGAAGAAGCCAGTCTCTGAGTAGTGGTACCAAAGGGTAATTCACTCACCAAAATTTTACTTCTATGCTTACTAGTAAAACATAGTGGTTCCTTGCCATGTTGGATGTGTTTATCATGCCATAATAGCTCTGAGGATATTCTGGTTTTAAGGTGTCTTTAGGAATTTGGTCTCTCTTGATTGAACTGCATGAAAGGAAGAAGTTTAAAATACCCAAAGCTTCAGTTACATTGAGTGATGTAAAGAAGCCTCAGTAATGCAGCAGACTTCCCAGCTGGTTGTCTCAGTGTGTTATGATTGCATTTATCTAATCAAAAAGGCTTTTCTGGTTGATGTGTGTGTTTTGAGAATAACTTGAGGGATTCTTACCTAGATTTTCACCTCCAGTGTTATTTAAACATTTTGGGCTTAGTGGAATGGGGATGTAATCTGTGGCTTCAGTTTGTTTCCCTATGTAGAACGTTCTGCTTGGTGAATTCTTCTATTTTAAGATTCTGAGAGACTGCTACTTACCACAAAGCAGATAATATTTATGAGTCTCAAAGGCTGGACACACTTTCTAGGTTGAATCTCAGCATGTCCATAGAGAACTGTTAATCATGGTGACAGCCCAGCTTCCAGAGGCAAGCTGATATTTGAGGTTATTAAGTCATAAAACGACTGGGCCTAAGTTTAATGGTGGGTAAACAAATATCTAACAAATGGAAGTTTCAAGATTTAATTTTAAAATATTTTTAAGTGGCTGCCAGTAAGCCTGCAGAAGCATGTGAGGCATTTCTAAAATAGAAAATGTGACGGCCATGGAATAGTGCATGATCAGTCATGTCATTCAAAATTACCTGTCAGCTGCAGGCAGGCAGGGTTTTCTTTTCCTTCTGGGCTTTTTTTTCCTCTCCCTGTTCAGTTACAAGTTGGAGGATGAATGCTGCTTCTTTGTCATCTGTGTCAGCAGAAGCTTACAGTGAGGTAACCTGAAGTACAACTTCAATATCCTGGGTTAGAACAAATTAAACCTTGGGATATTTCACAGCAAATGATCATCCTGAAATGGCAGATGAGGCACTGGATGTGGTGGAACAGTCACATAAAGTTACAGAGTGAGTGGTGGGCAAAGCTGAAAGGAGTCAAGATTCTTGGGCATTATCTGGGAGTTTAATCAGTAGTTTCCACTGCTCAGGAATGGCTGTTGGCAGTTTAATCTGGTGCCAGGTACATGCATCCCCACTCATTCTACTTGCTCTGAGACAACATTTCTTTGGTATGGTGTAACTTCTGAGGGAGAATTGTGATAAAACAATGGTCATTTTTTTATTGCAAAGAAGAGGAACCTGCTGCACTCCTTTCCTTTCTCTCCTGCTACGAACTGGTTAATGATAGTTCTGTCATTTTACCAAAGTTTTTGTTAACTACCACTGATTTTAGTATCTTAACACGATGTACTTCTTTGTCTCTGCAGAAACCACATTTCTGTCTTAGAGCTTCACTCTCCAGAGACATTTACCATGATTCCCAGTTGTACATTCAAACTCTGTGCCGTAAAAGAAGGGGAAAGATTGTCAAGCGTGACTGGCACTCTGTTTCCTTGAAACTTGCTCTTTATTTCAGGAACCAAACTGACTGTGATGCTAAACTAATATTTCCTTTTGGCAACAGGTCATAGCAAACGACAGAAGCCCACTGGTGGGTAAAGTCCACTGGGAGAAAATGGTGAAGAAAGTCTCAAGATTCGGCATACGAACTGGCACTTTTAACTGTTCCAGTGACCCCAGGTATATCCTTAAAGGATTATCTAAATCCCAAGAATATCTTAAGGCTCAGCTGTGTTCTGGCAGCAGGGCTTGCTGTGTTGTAAAAGTAGCTGTGACAGAAGGTGGCTTTATTCATGTTTTTATCTCTCCTAAAGTCTGCTCAGAATGCTCCATTACATTATTTATCAGCTCTGCAGCTTCCTAAAGTGTCGTGTGGGAAATGCATGATTAGACTGTGGAGAGCATAATACAGCAGTGGAGAATGAACACAAGAGTTTGGCCTTCCAGTCCAGGCATTCAGGGACAGGAACTGTGCTTGCTTAGGACAAAGCCGAATATATCAGTTTTACAGTCGTTCTGTCACCATCTGGAGGGGAGAAGCACAGGTTAGCATGAGCCTTGCAGTGCCTGCCTCCCAGAACTACTGACAAATCCTGCTCCCTGACCAGTGTCTGTTTATATATAAACTGGCACACACCCTTGGACAACACACAGTGTGCTGTGCAAGAGGCACTGTGTTTGCATATGATTTCGAACAAGGAAGAAGAGCAGAGCCCAAGAGGCTATTAATAATTCTCTGCTGCTGTAAAAAGAGGTGCTTTTTTTAACATCTTGTTGGAGGCGTTTGCTTAACATGACAGGAGACTTTGTCTAGAATTCCAGTGGCTTGTATGGATATGCACATCTTATACAGCTTAAGTCCTAAATGTTTACAGAAATCTCAATGTTAATCATAAGAGGAAATTCTTAGGCTTTGCAGTGCTTATGCAGAATAATCTTGTATAATCAAAACTCTGGTATTTGAACATCTTAAAAATCTGGCAGTGTTTCTCTTTGCATAGCTCCTAAGTAGCCTTAATGTTCTGATCAAATACTATGTTTTAAATTAATTAATTTTTTTTTAATACAAGAAATGTTTTGTCAAGTAAAGCCTTGTGAATAGTTTTCATCAGGTTGCAGCTGAAATTCAGAAGAATACTGCATGCTGCAGTAATCAGGATACCTTTGTTAGTAGGGTAATATCTTATGGCTCCTTCTCAAAATGCTGCATTCAGATTCCTGGGAAGGGGAGCTGTATTGTCTAAATACATATTGACAGATCAAAACCAGACAGGATGTAGGTGAGGTGGCTGGTGGATGAGGCTGGTGGGCCCCCATGTGCAGAGTTCTCAGAGATAGTTTGGGTGCCTGTTGGCTCTGTCATATTTTGATTGTTGAAGCTTGCCAGATATTTCCTTAAAGGAAGACTAGATAATTACGTGTAATATTGGTAGGAAAGATACATGAGAGAAGGGATCTTGTGAGTCATCAGATTAATCTCAGAGTTACTGGGCTCTGGACCATGACTCAGGGTTCAGCCATGAAGAGCCTCTTCTTTTAGGTGTGGATTTGGGTTCATCCCATCTGCCTGCCAGACAGTGTGGATTATTTTTTAGCCCAAATCATCCAGCAGCATGTCTGCTTCCTGCTCTGCTGGTTTTGTGGCCAGCTCCCTCGCCTCACCCCTTAGCCTGTCTGCATCCTGCCAAAATGGTCCCAGTGGAAGTGGCACCTGTCAGCTTCATTAAAGCAACTGTGAACAGACCAGTGTCTGCTCAACTTCACCCCACGGCTGCCTGGCAAAACCAGGATGGAAGGAATCACTGGGAAAGCTGGGGGATATTGAGTTACACTGGAGTGGTTTTCTTCTTGGCTGGAAGGCTGAGGAAAAGTAGCTTCTAATACTAAAGCTTTAAAGAGTCAGCTTGTGTATTATTCAAATCCAGTTACAAAGCATGAATGGCTGCATGGCCTTGTTTACTTTTATGACCCATGAAAATTAACACTATTCCTCTTCCTGTTTTATGAACACATATCTCTTTACAATATTCCTGTAAGATGTAAATGTATTGTAAGAATAAATATACTTGGCCAGAGAATATTGGGTGCCCTTATTTCCTGCTATGATCTGTAAGGGTTCCCAGGTGCTCAGCACATCTAATTTTTGGGCTTAGAATAGAAATGTAAGGACTCAGTTCTGGGGTTGTGGAACTGTAATCTAACCTGCCATTTTCTTTGTAGATACTGCAAGAGGAGGGGCTGGCTGAAATCCACCCTCATCATGTCGGTTCCACAAACCAGCACCTCCAAGGGAAAAGTCATGCTCAAGGAATACAGCGGGCGCAAGGTTGAAGTGGAGCACATTTTCAAATGGATCACAGCCCACGCTGCCTCTCGGATCAAAACCATCTACAACTCGGAACATCTGAAAGAAGAATGGAACAAAAGTGACCAGTACCGGGTGAAAATCTACCTGTTTGCCAACCTCGACCAGCCTCCAGCCTTCTTCTCTGCACTGAGTGTAAAGTTTACTGGAAGAGTAGAGTTCATTTTTGTGAACGTGGAAAACTGGGACAATAAAAGTTACATGGCAGAAATCGGTATCCACAAGACACCATCGTACATACTTCGGACTCCCGAGGGGATTTACAGGTATGGAAATAACACTGGTGAATTTATATCACTACGTGCCATGGATTCCTTTTTGCGCTCGTTGCAACCTGAAGTTAACGATTTATTTGTTTTAAGTTTAGTTTTGGTTAATCTGATGGCTTGGATGGACCTGTTTATTACACAAGGCGCCACTATAAAGCGTTTTGTGGTTCTTATAAGCACTTTAGGGACGTATAATTCACTATTAATTATTTCCTGGCTACCAGTGTTAGGTTTTTTGCAACTGCCCTACTTAGACAGCTTTTATGAGTACAGTTTAAAACTCTTCAGGTACTCTAACACAACTACTTTGGCTTCTTGGGTGAGGGCCGATTGGATGTTCTATTCTTCACATCCAGCCCTCTTCCTCAGCACGTACCTCGGCCATGGTTTGCTAATTGATTACTTCGAGAAGAAGCGAAGGCGCAATAACAACACAGATGAGGTAAATGCTAATAATTTGGAGTGGCTGTCGAGCCTGTGGGACTGGTACACCAGCTACCTGTTTCATCCCATTGCTTCTTTTCAACACTTCCCTTTTGACTCGGATTGGGATGAAGACCCGGATTTGTTCCTGGAGCGGTTGGCCTTCCCCGATCTCTGGCTTCACCCTCTGATACCAACTGATTATATAAAAAACTTACCCATGTGGAGGTTTCAATGCCTCGGCGCCCATTCTGATGAGGAAATGCTGGAAACCTTTCCAGACAGCGAAAGTGACTCTGACAGTGACAACAGAGAGGTGCTCAGCAGCGACAGAGAAGTCTCTGAGGACGACGAGCTGGGCGTGTTCCAGCGGTGCAGCGGCGGAGAGCGGCGGTGCGGCGTCGAGGCCCGGTCGTGTGCCGGTCACTGCTGTCACCGCGAGCCCTGCAAAGCCAGGCCCTACGGCTCGTGCAGCTCCGCGGGTGACATGGAGCCAGACTGGTCAGCCTGGCCCTCCGACATGTTGCACTGTACGGAGTGCGTGGTGTGTCTAGAGAATTTTGCAAAGGGCTGCCTGCTGATGGGCTTGCCCTGCGGCCACGTGTTCCACCAGAATTGCATCGGGATGTGGCTGGCGGGCGGGCGGCACTGCTGCCCCGTCTGCAGGTGGGCGTCCTACAAAAAGAAGCAGCCATACACGCACCCGCAGCCTTTGTCGAGTGAGCCCCCGTCTTAGCTGTGTGCCCATGTCCTCTGTAAGCTTTCAGGATATTACTGCTTGCCTTTTAAATGTTAGTCACTTACAAGATTACGTGGTTTGGAGTTTTAGTTTAAATGTTAGTGCAGTGAACTAAAATATACATGATGCTAACGTTAACGACAGAATCATTTGGTTGCCTTGTATGTTGAACTGAATGCAAACTTACCATACAATAACTTGTTCTCTTCAACATCTGGAAACTTGATGCTGTTTTTTGTAAGCACAAAAATCAAGCCTACAAGAGAAGCGTATTCCAGCCAACGTTTACAAGTTAGGATGTGGGTGAAATTGAAATTCTAATCGGAGACAATTGCTTAATTTAAGTGTTTCTTATTTTAGAGTCTGTTCTGCACATCTTTGTTGAATAATGTATGTTGTAAGACAGTACCATTTAAAAAAAATCGGTGAAATAAATTATTTTAAAAGGAGATTTGTAATGTTAATGGTTTTGATAAATATTTTGTGTGTATGGTTACGGATGTCTTGCTGGCCTGATTTATCTGTGAAGACAATAAAAATATAACACAACTTTTGTGACTAATAAATCATCTCCTAGGGATGCAGGAATTCAGTGCTCCAAGCCACTGGCCAAGCAGGAGGCAGTGGTGTTTCACTGGGAGCTACTTCCTTCACAAGTCTGCTGTGTTGAGGTGCTTCTCTGCTTGATCAGTAATTTTCCAGTTGATTACGAACTGCTTTTCCAGATGGAGACCCTCTTCTACCAGCTGTCTCTCCAGCACCCTCATCTGCAGACATCTAGGAAGACTTTAGGGTAGCTCCCTCTAGAGCCTCAAAGTAAACTGTTGAGAAGGAGCAGAATATTGTCATGCAGTGGCAAAAGTGGCTTGCAAAGGTAAAAATTGCCAGCTTCCAACTGTGCTGGTATTCTGCAGTGATTGCTGGTTTCTTTGATAGTTCTTTGGTGCTATAAAAAATTGAGTCTGATGTTTTATATATATTTCAATATGAAACTTGGATTTTGGTTGTACCTTTCAGAAATCATCTGGCTGAAAATAGAGAGGAATTGTTGGTTGGAAAGCAAAAGGTGGGGGGTGGGTGGAGGGGAAGAGCAGGAGATGAGCAGGAGAGTAGAGGAAAAGGCTAAACTAGAAAGATATTTTCAGTTGTTTTATTTCTTTCCTAAATCTTGCTTTTGTGGTATGAATGGAGGATGACGTAAAGATGATGATAATAGGAAATACAAACACAGCTCCCTGTTGCAGTTACAGCCCATCTCCCTGTGTCTTTATAGAGTTGGGAGGCTGGTGCTCACAGAGCTGCTGGCATTGTTTCATCTGCCCAGGGTACCTGGGTACACTCTTTTTTATTAACAAATGTTTCACGGCTCTATCACCAGGTGTGTTCCCAAGAGGGTATTCATGTAATTAGCAGAAGAGCTGTTTTTAATTTACTGAGTCCTTTTTCCTCTCTCATTTCCTTTTTCCCAGGGCAGTACTGAAGCAGAGAGGTACAAGGGGCACAATATCAGCAACTCTCCCGTGGTCCAGAAAGTAATTTTTATTCCAGTTGAGACCTGCCAGTACATGCCCTGTCTCTGTCATTACAGCCTCGGCAGAGCAGCAGAGAGGCATAATGAGGGCAAAGATCACTGCTGCTTCCAATTTGTGCAGCAGCGTGGCATATGCACTTGTCATAAGTAGCTAAATTCCACATTGTTTCAGGACTGTTTGGAAAGCTGCACTGAGCTGAGGCCTTGCCAAGGGAAAGGAGAGGTTTTGTGGGTATAAATAAGGCTGCAGCCGAGGTGCTGACACACATAAGTGAGGTGCTGTATCACAGCCCGCTGCAGCCTTTCGCTGGTACCTCGGCAATTTGCCAAATGCTGTGAGTGCTAAGCTGGAGCAATGTCCTTGGAGCACTGAGTGCCTGTGGAGTGCAGCTCTGCTGCTGAAGGCTGACCTCCTCACCCTCACCCACAGCCCCAGCAGCTCTGCTCCTGGGCACTGGCTCAGCCTTGTTTGCAAACCTTTGTGCACGCCTGTTTCAGCTGAAGACTTGTTTTAATGGCCTCAGTTGCTCTACTCATCCGGTTCTTTTGATGGATGACCCAAACTGCTGTTTAATTAGCAGGAGAGCCACTGAGGGCACATCCACAGGAGCAGGTAATTATGACCAGTAGGTAGCTGTGGCGGAAGGTTTAGTCCCCGTGTGTCTGGGTTATATAAATTGTTGTGATGCAGTTCCCGGCAATGCATCTGTTACAGAATCTTGAGCAGCTGGCGTAGTGTATTGGGAGTCCCAGCAGGACAGAAAAAGCTGTTGGATGTGTTTATTTTACGAAATGCTCGTGTCAGTAGCAGCAGAAGCATCCGAGTAACATTGTTTTCTACCGTGTGTAGGATCTCAGACAGCCCTTCCCTGACGCGTTGACAGTTGAGCATCCGGAGAACGGAGCAAAGGAGCAAAGACTGTGCCTGGCACAAGGGCAGCAGTTTCGCTGCTCACATGCTTCGCCTCGCAGGGCTGGGTTGTGCTGGTACTTGTGAAGCGTCTTAAGTGAGATGCTAAACATTCCTAAAGTGGTGCTTTAGTCTCTGATGTCTCGTGCCTGGAAGCCGGAGACCAATTGTAAACAGAAAATGTCAAACCACTGAGGTGAGGGCATTAACTTGTTTGTTAGGTTTAATAAAGGCGATGGATGTTTTGTGCTGCTTACAAAGGATGGGTTTAAATCATCTCTGAAGCTCTTTGCCACTCTTGATTTCATCAATTATTATTAGCACTGGCTTTCCCACTGCTGGTCCTCAGTCCAAACCGAGAGCTCTCCTTTCCAAAGCTTGTTTAGATCTTTGTTCTGCATTAGATTCTGGAGGGAAAGATGGCAAGGGTGAAACTGTACATTTTTGTAACTGTCATTGAAATGTCTGTCTCCAGTAATTAAATAACGAGGGTAAGGCATTAAGAGTTAGATTAAGTTAATAGCAACTTTTTCTTCCTAAGCTTTTGCGCTCTCTGTGCATCGCTGATTTATTTCCAGTGCTCTCAGTCTCAGATTGTGTACTGGGTGGTGAAGAGATGGAATGCCTTGCTGGAGCCCCAGTGGAGCGGCTCCAAGCTGTTCCTTTATTTCAGCCGGGTGACCCTGCGGAGAGCAGGGTGAAGACGAGCCAGGCCTGGCTGGCGGGATTTCCCCGAAGGACTCCGGCAGCTGGAGCCGAGCGGCCACCGGCTTGACCGAGCTTTGCCCTCGGCTGTCCTGCGGGCCGTCCCGGGGGAAAGGAGTGGGAGTCAGCCCTGGCACCGACAGGTCGAGGTGCTGGAGTTCCAGAGAAGGCAGCGGAGCTGGGGAAGGCTCTGGAGCACAAGTCCTGTGATGAGAAGGGAGGGAGCTGGGGGGCTCAGCCTGGAGAAGAGGAGGCTCAGGGGGGACCTTACTGCTCTCTACAGCTCCATGACAGGAGGGGTCAGGCTCTGATCCCAGAAAACCAGCGAGAGGACAGTCTTAAGCTGGACCAGTGGAGGTTTAGGTTGCACATCAGGAGGAATTTCTTCACAGGGCGATTAGACATTGGAATGGGCTGCCCTGGGCGACGGTGGAGTCACTGTCCCTGCAGGTGTTTAAGGAAAGACTGGATGTGGCACCCCGTGCCACGGTGGTGTTCGGTCATGGTTGGACTCGACAATCTCAGAAGTCTTTCCCAATCTAATTGATCCTGTCAATGGGTTACAAACCCGCCCAGCGAGCGGGGCCGAGCGCTCCCGCCGCCGCCAGCGCCCGCCCCGCC